>VWZF01003558.1:252636-310518 GCA_013396755.1 Sclerurus mexicanus | reverse complement strand
TTGGCTTCGCCTTGGTAACCCTGCCCCTGTCAGGCGGGGCGGGTGAGCCCCGTGCAGGGGGAGGGAGGGGAGAGCGGACGCCATTTTCCCAGAGAGAGGCAGTGACATAGAAGGGAGCGTAGGAGGCTGGAGGGAGGGAGGCACGGGAGCNCGGGAGCAGCGGCGGCAGCAGCGGGGTTTGTACACAGGTCCCAGGGCACGGGCGCCGCTGAGCTGGTCCCTGCAGGGTTCTGCGCGCTGAGCTAGGTTTGGGGGGAGGGGGGGGTCTCCTCTTTCCCCTTTCTTTCTTTTGCTATAGCTTGCTGAGGGCTGAGTCCTGCCTAGGGTAGGGATATCCGCAGTGGGGCTGTTGCATTGTTTTGGTTGGGATAGAGAAGGGGCTCAGCTGAGGGGTCCTGCTGCCTGGCCTGTGACCATTACAGGTGAGTCTTTGGTTATTACCAGCATATTCTGCTGTGGGTTCTTTGGGGGAGGGGGGGGTGGCAGAAGGGGAATGAAATGCGACGGGAACGTCTCATTACCTTCGGTGCGAGTATAACTCCTTCCCACCCTGAAATGTGTTTAATTTCTGTTTAAGTTGCCTTGAATTTGCTTTTCCTTTTGTGGGGTTTGGTTAAAAAATGGCAGGCTGTCGCTATATCTTGTGAATATGGCGGGTTACTGTAACTGGAGGAGCTGAGGAGAATTTTTTGGCAGTTACGCCAGATTTATGCATTATGCTTGGAAAATGAGCCAGAAGGAGCTATTATGTGACAACATAGGCTTCCTTGGGCTGGCAGATTTCAGAACGGGTTTCTGCCTTATTGGGACTGCGTATTGAGTTTTACGAAGCTTGGGGAAGCCTATTCTTTTCCTCCATCCTGTATATTTTTGCTTTGTGGTACTAAAATGGCTCGTTACAGGCCTAATCTCTCTGCCTTCCACACCCCTGCCTCCCTGCTAATATCTCCGCTTCGTGGTGTAGCCTGGACAAACGGAGAGCAGTCCCCAGGAGTTTCTGTGCCAATTTAAAAGGGAATCATTCTCCCCACCCCCTTTTTCTCCGGGCTGTAAGTAGTTACACTGGTGCATCCCTTTCTCGCTTTAGTTTCTGCAGCCGGTGTTCGCGTTCCCTGGGTGGCATATTCCAGTCTCTTTCTTGAAGCGATAAGTATTGGTGGGTTAGACCCAATTGCTGCAGACATAGGAGAGGAGAAACAAACGGTTCACTGTGTCGTGCTAAATAGGGTAAAGAAACGTAATATAGCCTGGTTCTAAAGGTTCTGTATTCCCCCATACTCGGCCATTAGGAAATGTGCGGTGTTTGAAAGCCCCGAGGTCCCCTGAAATGGTCCATACTACGTGTCGTCAAAAGCAGAAGTTCAGTGCTGCATCTAGATTTAGGAATGTTTTAGTCTGTTTATTTACAGCACCTTAAAAGAAAAATAATGAAGCGTTTTTGTTACTCGGGGCTCAGATCAGTGAAAAGAAAGAGAGATCCGTGGCTGTAGTTACAATGCATGATTAATTGATTATCATCACTGTACTTTTAAAGTTACTTCTAAAAAAATGTGGGGCAAATTTTTTAATTTCCCTCTTTTGTCCTTTGGAGATTCTAAAAATGGCGGCCTCAGGCTGATGTTGTGGTAATCTAATCAGCTCGGGTCCTCCACACCCCATGCAGTGCGTTTGTCTGCAGCATATTAGAGTCTTACTATGTTTAAATGAAAAGGCTGTTCCCTTCAAATAACGTACAAAACATCTCTTGACTTTACTACGATTTAAAAATGCTGTGTTCCAGCTGATTAATTTTATTGGTTATGTGTGTGAAAGGCAAGTGAACGAGACCACTCTGTTCGGGGAGAAGGGGGGTGGAAAGAGGCAATAGACTCAAGCAGCTCCATCGAGGGGTGTGTATGTGTTGCTGTAAGGTAATATCTAAGTCGGTTTAATAATTTGGAAAAGCGCCTGCGTTTGTGATAGACAGTGTATGTGTACACGGACACATGTCCGTCCTATTAACGCCACAAAATCAGTAATATTTATCAAGACAGGTAGTGGATTAAGGTCCCTAAGACAGTCAGCTAAATTCTTTGTGGAAACACATTTGTGAACGTCATGTTCACCTCCCAGGAAATACCTTCGCTGGACATCAGTGCAGTAATTCCATGTATTTATAGTTTAAGAATATGAAATGAACTTAAGACCTAAGAGAATAATGCATGGGAGATCATTGTTACTTTATTAAGACACAGAATTTCTTCTGCTACCATGTAATCTTGGCTGTACATTTTTTTCTTCAATTTCTTTTGTACATTGCTGTATAAATTGTATATATGGTAACGCACATACAAATATTGAGGGAAGGTGCAGTTCATAACTTCTAATTTTTTTCCTAAATGAAATATGAACCTTTTAGTATCACCACTATAAATATGTTTGAGTGGGGGGAAGGGAGGTCACAAGGGTTTATTCTTTGGTCGTTGGTGTAGTGTACTCTGATACATACTATGGAGGCTGCAACTGTGTGTAAGAAACAATAGCAAAAAATAATTTTTCACTTTTTAATGCCTATCTTTAATCTCATCCTTAATTTAATGAGATATGAATTCCTATTCAAATATAGCTTTAGAACTTTCTGGATTGAAGCAATCAGAAGTGAGGCATTGAAATGCCATTCTTCAATCTCTGAAGAATTTTAATTTAGATACCATTTATAAGCACTGCTGTGTGGCTTAAAGTGTACCTGAAGTTGAACAGTAAGACAGACTTCTAGGGTGTCGTTGATGCGTGCCTTTAGCTTGTTCTGAGGCCAAAGGCTGAGTAATTTTGTTAATTCTTCAGTAATTCGTACTCCCATTATCTTTAAAGATAGATTTTTTTTCATAAACCATGCCTTACTCCTTATTTAAAAGTACATGAATAAGAGTCTAAAGAGTGTATAGTCCTTTACAGAAACATTTTGCCTTTTTCTTTCTTCTCCCTAGGTTGAAAGCACCAGTTCTTGATTTTTTTTTTTTCCTAACATTATGACTTAGAGGGTTATACTGCTCTGCATCTCTTCATGGCTTCAGTCCTGTTCTCAAGCAGACATCTGATTCACAATTAAAATGGCTTTGTACACTTTACAAAAAGGGGGGAGTAATGAAATAAGCCCCAAAATACTAATTTTCAAATTTCACAGCTTATTTTATGGGTTGCTAAATTTTATACAGTAAAAACCTCTTGGGAATTTAGAGAGATCTTCAGAGTTTTCCTGTGTGAGTTTTAATGAGTCAGTTGGCCTTCGTGACTCAGTTTCTCCATTTGTAGAAACAGATCTGCAGTTTGTTTTGAGACAATACTACAAAACAAATTCTACCTTTATTTTTGTACTGCATTGATGTTTCTTTGTGTATATTCCATAAAGAATGAGGTATGCTGCCCACAAAACTAATACAAACTTCTTGAAAGAGAGAAGGTTTGAATTCTGAATTTCTGGCTCTTCAAGACACATTTCTGTTTCACATACATTGTGTTACAAATCCAGTAATATGGATTGGAGTTATGAAACCATTTGTGTATCTTGAAGCTTTTCATATCTGAAGGAAAAGTTTGCTTAACTGTCACTTAGCCTTTTGAGTGAGCTTATTTTGCCGTCTGGGAAATTCCAGAGGGGAAATAATACTGACTCTTTAGACCAAATCTAGGGAAAGTTTCTCTTAGGACTAAGTAACATCTTCAGGTAATGTGACTCCTAATTTCCTTTTGTACAGTTTCAGCACACATCACTGTTAATATTCTGTTGGAAAGCAACAGAAATACAGAAATCCATGTCACACTGAAGGCTGCAGTGTTTCTTCAGTTCTGATCTTGGTTTGATTTGAGGGCAGTCTTAATTTTGCTTGCATGTTAATACTAATTTTAGTAAGGACTATTTGTGGGACTGATTTAAGGAGTGGTGCATGTAACTGTGAAATTGTAGTATTGTTCTAACTAGATTAATGTAAATGAAGGTTTAATGAAAGTATTTTGCTGTTGTCATATGACATTTTAACAAAATTTAGTGGGAGGGATGTAGATGAGTGAAGACAGAAAACAGAAGCCAATTCAGACTTCTGAAGAGATCCTAAAGGAGTGCATCTATGTTATTGGCCTTGTGGCTTCCATACAAATGAGCGCTTGTGAATCCCTCAAAAGCAAATTTTTTGGTCAGTTTTGAAAGGTACAGTGTTGGAATGTTTCCACTGTCCAAGTAGTAGTTTTGATTCATTGTTAAGAATGAACCTTAAGGCATCTCCAGGGAAAAAAAAAAGTTTTAGTAGATGCAGAATGTAGATGAAGAAAAAATCCTAAATTTTAATTCTTCCAAATTCTGAGTTATTTAAAATAGTAATCGTAGTGGCTTTTGAATATTGCGAGATGGATATTTCTGTCTACTTCCGTGTTCACATTTTCTTAGTAACCAAGGAATTGTACCCACAGAAGTTAATCTAATCTCTTTGAGGATCCAAAATTCTGCTCATGACCTTCATACTACAGAAAAATCTTCTACAATTGTGTTCAAAGAAAAACTTGTTACCTTTAAGGCATAACAAACAACTTACGTAAAAGAAGCCTTTTCAGGATTTCATATACTTACTAGGAGACATTGAGTTATTTTTATTTCCTTTTGCAAATATTAATGTATTAATGAAACAGGCAAGATTTTAAGATCTGATGGTGGTTAGAAAATTTTAATAATTAAGGTTATCTGTAAACCCTTGAACACAGTTTTGTTGCACAAAGTTTATTTTTTTTAACATCCCTAACTTTAATGTTTTCTTATTTTTAAAAATTAAAATATTGGTAAGACCTATGGTAAATCACAGTGTCCATTGAAGTTATGCATTTCAAAAACGCAAGTGAAGAATATATTGCAGTAGCACACGGATTACATCTTGTCCAAGTAGAACGGATTAGTTTTACATATTGTATTGCCAGAGTGCTATCTCGTTTCATGTGATAGTTCATACACTGCTTATGTGGTGCTGCAGTGTAAAACCTTAGGTGAGACTGGGAAGATCAGGCACTTGTCAAAGTAGTATTGTTCCTAGTTTTAGAATTTAGTTTTAAGTTAACACTTTCAATAGTGTAGATGTTAACATTTCATACTGTGGGCTCAGGCTAAGAAAAGCTTTTTTATTTTATTCTCGTTTGTAGTTGAGTGTTGTATATTTTATGGCATCATAATCTAGGTAATTATTCACTTTTATATCTTCATCACAAAAATAAATTGCCATCAAATTCAAAGACAAGATGATAAGACAAGATTTTAATGACATTATTGTACTTAAGAAAGAAGATCTATAATCTCTTGTTGGTCCCCTTATCATAGAATGGTGTGAGTTAGAAGGGACCTTCAGAATCGTCTAATTCCAACCCCTTTGCCATGGGTAGGGACACCTTCTGCTAGACCAGGTTTCTCAAAGCCCTGTCCAACCTGGCCTTGAACACTTGAAATGGGACATCCACAACTTCTCTGGGCAACCTGTTCAAATGCCTCAGTACCCTCACAGTAAGGAAATTCTTCCTGACATCTAAATCTCTCATTTTTTTGTTTAAAGCTGTTCCACCTTGTCCAATCACTGTTTACTCATGTGAAAAGTCATTCTCTGTCTTTTTTCATGAGCTCCCTTTAGGTGCTGGAAGGCTGCATTGAGGCCTTCTCAAGGCTAAACAAACCCTGTTCTCCCAGCCTGTCTTAATAGGATTGGTGCTCAAGCCTCTGAATCATCTTTGCATTCTCCTCTGGATCTGCTCTAACAGGTCCACTTCTTTCTTGTGTTGCGGTCCCCACAGCTGGACACAGTGCTCCAGGTGGAATCTCATGAGAGCAGAGCTGATGGGCAGAAGCACCTCCCTCAACCTGCTGGCCACGCTGCTTTTGATGCAGCCCCGGACACATTTGGCTTTCTGGGGCTGCAGGTGCACATTGCTGGGTCATGCTGTGCTTGTCGTCAACCAACACCCCCAAGTCTGTGTCCTTAGAGCTGTTCTCGATCCATCCTCTGCCCAGCCTGTTCTCATGTTTGAAATTGCCCTGACACTGGTTCAGCACCTTGCACTTGGCTGTGTGAAGCTTCATGAGGTTCACACAGGCTAACCTCTCCAGCCTGTCGAGGTCCCTCTAGATGACATCCCTTCCCTCCCACACGTTGACCACACCAAAGAGCTTCATGTCGTCACAAGATTTGCTGAGGGTGCGCTCAGTCCGTATTGCCGACAGATTTGAACAGCAACAGTCCCAATACCAATTCCTGAGGAATGCCACTCATCACTGGTCTCCACTTGGACATGGAGCTGTTGACAGCTCATAGCTCTTATGACTGCAAACATCCAGCCAGTTCCTTTTCCACCAAATGATCCATCTACTGCATTCATGTTTCTCCAGTTCAGAGACAAGGATGTTGTGCAGGACAGTGTTACCTATCAGTCCTAGAAACTGGCGAAACAGCTTGTATTTACCAGCTGAGAACATAAAATGGTATACAGTATGGTAGTTTTGGATCTTTTGCCCCAAGGAACTCTTCATATTTAAATCGGTTTGGTGTTCATTATTCTTTAACTCTTCTAACTTGAGGAGGGCTAAACATAATTTTTAATGGTTGTGCTCTTGGCTGGCCTTGAGTAGACAAAGGGACCTAACTCCTAATTGTAATGCTTATAATGGGGTTTGTGTAAAACCGTATCACAAGACGGATGATATTCCATGTCTAGACGGTTAATCCTGTTTTAACTGTTGTTTGAAAGAAACTTTTCCAATACGGAATGTTTTTAGTTGGTTCTAGTTAAACTGCAGACTTAAGAATTACACCTTATTTATGGCTTTTGAGGAAGGTGCAGAGAGATTGCACCTTTCATCTGGTTTCCAAACCTATCATTCTAGAAGTGTGAAAGAATTGTGAATACTTTATATCAATAAAGAATACAGTAGTTATTTTACTGGTTATAAAGGTACAGTTCCTCCCTCAGATGTCTCACCACATAATTCAGCTCATTTTTTTCTTTTCTCTTTTCCTTAGGATAGGAATACTTGATGTGAATCTTTAATATCATC
Organism: Sclerurus mexicanus; assembly: GCA_013396755.1. Taxonomy (NCBI): domain Eukaryota; kingdom Metazoa; phylum Chordata; class Aves; order Passeriformes; family Furnariidae; genus Sclerurus; species Sclerurus mexicanus. The sequence goes on along the minus strand of VWZF01003558.1, from coordinate 303,461 downwards.
AGGCAAGATTTTTATGAATGAGAGTGGTGGTGTTTTTTTAATATTTGTTCTCTACTGTCTTACTTCCCTATCACATCTTCTGTGATTTGAAAGACAAAAGCCAAATGCTAAATCTTTGTGTCCCCTTCTGTGTGCCAGTAGTATTGAAAACGAAAAGCTGTGCGTTGAGCTTCCATTGCTGGGTGGAATTTCTTTATGCTTATTCAAAGATTATGTATTTCATATCTATGTTTAATTTAAAAATACATACTGAAATCTCCATTGAAAACAAAATTATAAAGTTAAAATGCATGGAATCTAAATTACTTGGCCCAAATAATACAATTTTGCAAGATAATTGCAATTAGGAATAAATTGCATTTTCTTTTCTTGAAAATAGGAAAGATCTTCTGATCTTACACTTGAGTATTTTTTTTGTCTGTCCTTGAACATTATAGAGTTGCCCCCAATCTGTTCCCTCAGGTTTTTTTTGCCAGTTTCTTCCCCAAATTTTTGTGAAGAACATTGAAATACTGCCAAGTTGTTACCAAAAAGTATAGTGTGGGTTTAACTTTGGTTAGAATCACACAGAAGAGTTCTTCTAATTGCTAGAAAGAGTTAAAAGTTTGTGCTTGAAAGAGTGTGACTTTCTTACTTGCTTGTGTTTAGATTCCTAGGCATAAGTGGAGCAATTAGGTGAATGTCTGCAAATTGCTTCCAGGAGTAAAAGTAGAAGCGCTGTTGAGCTATTCATGTAAATCAAATGCCATGAAAAAACTTAGGAATCTACTTCAGTGAAAACATGTCAAAACAGAAATATGCTTAGCTGAAATGTCAGATTTGAAGTAAGTCAAAATAATTTACTTTTTCTGTAGTAGGTAGCTAATACTTACAGTAGACTCCCACATCTTATTAAGCAGCATAAAGAAAATAAATTAATTAGTTTCTTTATTCAATATCTTGAAACCAGCAAAATATTTAGATTTTTGAAGGTAATACTGATACTTATTTTTGGTCACATGTTTTTCCACCCCAAAAACCTTGCTTAGTGGAAGGAATATTGGTGACTGATTGCTTCCAGTGATGGAATCACCATGAGGTATACAGTTTATTAAAAAATAAATATTGTTGGCCCTTACTGTTGTAGGCATGAGCTATGTGGACTGTATACACTTGCATAAATCCTTTATATTTTAGGATGTTTGTCAAGAATAATAGTTTAAGGTAACACCTGTAAATGTTTTCTTGGAGAGTAATTGGTAAGTCACATACAGGCATTTTGTCTAAGTTTAATTGACAACTTTTTATCATTTTGTGGTAGATGAAGAAATAAGCATTTACAGTAAAATAGATGACAAAGAATTACTTAAAGCCCTTTTTTTTACTGGGAAACAGCTGTATTTGTTGTCTTAACCTTTGAATTTTTCCTTAAACAAGTTTTATATTTCTCAGTGATAGACTATGGCATGTTAATGTTAGATAGCTAACATATACTTCTCTAAGCAGTATACAATATTGCTATCACAAAGTAATCTTTTCTCATACTCTTCTTTATGTGCTGTACTTATTTTGCATTTTGCAATTCCTTGACTCCCCAGCTCAAATAATTGATGATTTTTGAATAGATAGGCCTTTGTGTGCTTTAAGAAGTACAGCAGGTGTTTAGTAAACTTGGAGACATCAAGCAGTTGGCAGTTAATTTTTGATCTTGGGCATTGAGTTTTGTAAACACAAAATCTAAAATTTCTAAGCATGGTATTTGTATATCTGTTTCCTACTTCTTTGATAGATTTCTATTCAATAAACTAATTCTTTCTCTTTCTGTATCTGCTTTTACCTTTATTTCCCTTCTACCACTCATTCTTTTTCTCTTCCTAGTCCCATAGTTGTCTAACTTCCACTGAGAGAAGAAAAGGAGTGAAGAGAGAGAAGAGGTAAGGGCAAGTCTTCCATGTTAAAGGGACTGGCATAAATATTTGAGGAAGAGACATGGCTTTCCACCATCAGAATGTACAAAAGCAGCACTGCTGGACCAGATAGTGAAGGGAAGGTAGCCCACCTCCAGTGGAAACCAGCTTTTTTGTATGGCAGAAACTTAGCTAAACTGACAGACTGATTCTAGATGTATACTCTAAGGGGTGGCTTGCTTTGCGCAGACTGGAGTCTGTGCAATGCATGTCATGACCTGTGTCCTGAGGAGATAATACTTACATGGTGGAAACTTAAGGGTTTTATGCATAAATCTTGGATAACCTGGAGGAGGCCGGAGATTTTATTTCTTTGCTCTAGATCCCAAACTCAGGACCAATTCATGAAGTTTGACTGTCATTCCAAACCTGACTGAGGTAGGTCTTTGTTGAATGTGAAGTCCTGTATTTGTCTCAGGATGTTCATAAGTCGGCTGAAACAGGTTGCCCAGAGAAGCTGTGAATGTCCCGTCCCTGGAAGTACTGAAAGCCAGGTTGGATGGGGTCCTGAGCAACATGGTGTAGTGGAAGATGCCCCTGCCTGTGGCAGGGGGGCTGGAACTGGATGATCTTTGAGGTCCTTCCCAACTCAAGCCGTTATGTGATTCTGTGCTAATGAACTTGTTAGTTAACCGTGCTTGCCCTTACTCTCTATGGGCGCTGTTTCAAAAGCGAAGTTGGAGGAGGAGTCTTACCTTGTAGTTGGCTGTAATAGCAGTGTTTCTTAAATAATTTGTTCTCATGATGAGTAGGTCTGTATCAGTATTACCAGTAATGTAATAAAACAGAAATTTGATAGGGTTAGGAACTTAGTACCATTGAGCTCCCTGAAGCTTAATGAAAATCCAAAAGGGGTTGAGGGCAACTGTGAGTAGTGTCCTTAGAGAAGCTGGAAGAGGAAGTGTAATGATTGTAATGATTATTTGTCGTGTGTGTCACCTAAACCATCACATAGCAGTATTTTTTTTTGTTATTTTGGCTGTGTGACAGGGCACGTGAGAAGGACGTTAGATGAATGATTGCTGACAATGTGTTGGTTGCTGTGGACAGCGTAGGACTATGCAGGAGTTGGTCATTAATAGGTCCTAATTTGTATATTTGAGTGTGCCTGTTGTGCCTTATTTTTCCTACTCGCCTTTCTTTTTTGTTGCAGCACAAATTAGAAGTAAACTGCTAACTTACCTGTTAGGTTACCCCGTAGAAAACAGCAAACAATAGCAGAGGTCTGAATTTGGACTCACAGTTGTTTCTAAGCCTGCATACTTAATACTGAAACTGCAGTCACGTAACATTTGGAAGTTGGATATGCATCCTAATCTCTTAGCAGAATCTGTACAGTTGTGGAGCATGTCAGGGGAAACAGAAAACTTCCTGTGGTAAGATTAGTCATTTATTCCTGTATTCTGGTTCTAGGTCTGACTAAAGATGTTACCTCCTTAGAAACAGACAGCAATGAATAAATAGTGATTACTTTATATGTCTATTTATGCTGCCTGTATATATGCTGCATATTTTTTCAGATTTGTGTGCTGATACATGCATATATATGTATACACACATGCACGGTGTAGTTCACTATTTGAAGGATCTTTCAAATATACTATTAAAATGTCAGGTTTTGTCACTATTTTTGCATGTAACCCAACTGCTGTATAGGCAGGAATGCTCAGGGCAGTAGTAGAAAACAGCAGTTTAGCAAAACATACAGTTTTATTTAGTAAAATCTTCCTAATGTTTTCCTCTCTTCTTCCTCCCCCAATTAAAAAAAAATAAAAAGTTTAAATAAAAAACCCAAACAAACAAAACCAAAAAAACATAGGCCAGGAAAGCTATTTGTTGGCTTTGTGACAGTTCTGGACAGTATTTTCACACTGTGTTTGTGGACTCTGACAAACTGTTGATAGCTGCTTTTTTGCTTATGTTTTTCCTGTATAGGTTGTGCTAGGGCATAGCTGTATCAGCTTTCTTTAGGTCCATTCCTGTGGATTTCTTGTGGGCAAGGGTGGCTGCCAGGACCACGGATTGAAATTGTTGGCCTGTAAATCTGAAGGAAGGCATGACAAGAATTGCTTTTGCTCATGATTGCAAAACTTGTGTACATACATGATATAATCGGAGGGAGGAGGAGCATGTTTATATTGCGTTCTCAATAAATGCAACTTAAGCATAGAAGATGCATGGTGTGGTAAAAAATGGCAATAAAACAGAACACTACCTTTTGGTCTTCTATCTATTACCTGAGATAACTTGTATTAGTAAGTAACACTGAGATCTGCAGAAATCAGCAGAGATCTGAAAGCACTAGTAGTATTTTGGAAATATTTGCATCTTGCCAGAAAGACCCTGTTGAGATGGGAAACAGATTAGTTTCAGAGTGATCCTTTTTAACGCTGGAGCCAACCTGGACTTCATAGTACCATGAATTTTATACTGGGAACAACTGGAAGTTAGTTTAGTTTGGGTTTAGTACTGTAGATTGCTCTGACATTCAAATTGACTTGAAGTTACAACTGGATTAGTATTGTGTGCTGGTTGAACTGGAGGGTCTTGCTTGACTCAAGACTGTCCTGCAGATAGTTTATGTGTTTTAACTGTGATTTATTTTTATCTGTAAATCTAGTGACTCTTCTAGCCTTCCTCTTCTCCTTGGTCAGTACTCGAGTGGAAAATTGACTGTATAAGTCACTTTGTTTCAGTAATTTAGTTGGTTGTTTTAAGTTAATTCCCTTAGGATTTGTACACATCCTGTGAAAATGAGCCTTTATGTATACTGTGTGTATTCTGATACTTAATGCTGCTCCAGGAAATGGTTACTTACTTCTTGCCTGGATTTAAAGGGTGTGAGGCAAGGGGTTTACCAGTATTCTTAGTTTAGCAAAAAAGAGCCTCTTCTATACTTGTGCTCAGGGGAAATAAGCTCTGCTTAAACATGAGGTGCACTGCCCATTGCTGTGTAAGTTGGGAAACACAGGGTGTAAATTCTAGGTGTTCAGGACTGATAATTATTCTTGGACATTTCAGTTACTCAATTTACTACATATGGGTAAATTATCACTTCCACCTTTTATGTGTTTCGTAATATGTATTTAAACTTACATAATTTTACTTTAAGGAAAGTTGTTTAAGGAGAGTGTAGATAGGTTAGAGGACTTTGATTAATTTTTTTTCAGTTCTAGTTATGTGCATCTTGTACATGGACCTTGTGAAAATGCAGAGTAGACAGTATAGAGATGGCATTTTGATTAGTATATTAATATTTCTGTAGTGACATTAGTTAGGGACTTGAGGGAAAGTTGCATGCATCGGTATCAAATTTAAATAATAATTTATCTTAAACCAGCGCTGTTTCTTCCCATTAAGTACTCAGCCTAATTATGGGCTAATTATAGTTAGATTTTTTTTTTTCTCCCCAAACTTCTGTGTTTAGGGAGGCCCTGATAATTCTCTTTGCAGAGATGTTCTGTGATGAAATCTGCCAGGTCTTGAAAAATCTAAACTATCTGAAAACTATTTCTTTAGTCTTGTAATTGTCAACGGGCGGTGACTGATGCAATTGGCATAAAAAGTTATTGAAGAACTTCAAATGTATACTGAAGTCATAAAAACAGTAACAAAAAGGCTCAATATTTTTGTAATGCCTAGTGATATGAGAAACTTGAACTGATTTAGCAGTCAAATTAAGGTAGTCTTTGTATATGTGAAAAAAATTCTTAGATTTGGGCTAGGATATAATTTAAGCTTTGTTCATGATTTCACTGATGTTGCTTTAGAAAACAAATGTTATGTTGCACTTTGCTTTGAATTCTATTGCTAACTTCTCTAGTGAACGTTTTTTTCTCTAACTTTTATATGCTCTTTGCCTTTTGTCTTTGTCACATGACAGCAGAATCTGAAAATTGATTAATGGGAAAGGAAAAACAAGCAACAGTGACACTGTCTGTAAAAATCTGCCAGATGTATGAAGAATAGTAAAAACAGCTTTTGTTAGTTTTTTTCCCTCTTTGCGTTTTGTAGTGTTAGAGGTAAATGTGGATTAAGAACCCAAAGCAAATGAAAAACACTCAAGTGTATTGTAATAAATAATGTTATAAGTAATAATATTATATCTTGATATATTAATGTTTCTTTAGCAAGTTTTTTTGTCATTAAGGCAGTAGGTTATTGGTGCTGCCACCACCTCATATCTTTGATATTATGAAAAATTTTGCATCTGTGCACCTAGATGAGAGCTTTAGTATTCTTAGACATACAGCATAGGTTCTGGGAGGCTTCTTAGTCCTATTTTCTCTGCCTTCTCCCTTCTTAAGAAAGGTTAAATGTCTTGCAGAGGTGAGCTACCAGTGTAGCAAATGACTATTCCTTTCACAATACAGCAAGTACTGTTTGGTGTCTTGTGGCTTGAAAAATATGTTTCATAACTTACAAAAATAAAGGTAAGAGTTCTCTGATCAGGTTTATATTATTACTTTCTGTTTGGATGTGAGTACTGGGATCTCAGTTTTTGAATCTATAAAATACAAGTAGAAGTAGTTAAATGTTGAAAAAAATTTTTTATCCTACCCTCTTGGGGTAAAAAATCAAAAGGAGCAAAAAGAAACTTAGATGTAAAATGCATTGGAAGAATTTGTCTGGACTCTTGACACTTAGAGAATGATTGGTAGCTGAGATTATGAAACCTTGTTGGAGTCATCTGGACAGTTTGGCTACACTTCCAAGTTCTTATTTTTCAAGTGTACTTTCTGTCTAGGTGACCTGTCATCTGCTTGTTTCCTGAATCTGTTGCATACAGATTTTGGTGGTCCTAAGAGAAGAAAGTGGAAGGAGTAGAAAGATATGCTGATAAGTAGGACTGGAGTTCCCTCTGACAGCATGTGAGCACAGCAGCTGGGGTTTGTTTTGAATGTTTGGATCCTCTATGATTAGGGTCAAAACTACTGATACAGCTTCAGGTGATTACCCATTTACCTTCTGATTCAGGAGTTGAGCCCTCTATATTTGGGTTTGTTGCTCCTCTCTGTGCCAGTGAAAAAGTCAAGTTTTTCCTTCTGATGTGACAGTTGATCTTAGAAGGACATGACAGAAAGGAATCGTGGTCTTTGTTAGACCATAGATTAATGTTATGTAGGTGGAATACTTTGGGGATAATATGTAATTTATTTTTTGATGTTTAATGCATAAATTCTGTTTTCTGTCCAAAGCCACAGAGATGACTATTTTGGAATGTATTGAGCTGTTACACTTTTATTATTAGAGCAGAATTAATTTTAAAAAGAAAGGATTCTGGTGTCATAAACAAAGTGGATCATGAGAAGTATGGTGAGGCTCAAATATTTTAGACTGTTTTTGGTATGGCTGTTAAGTCAAGAAGCGCCCTTGTATTCCCATAGAAAGTGTAAACCAATGTGATTGAATGGTGAAGTGTGATGGGGTTTCATTCAGGAGGTTGATCTTGCACAAGAAGAATGGTTTAACCAGATCGAACAGAAAGTGTTTTGGGTTTTAAGGTGAAAATTGTAGTATTAGGGCAAGATAGACTTTTTTACTACAGTTAAATAAAAGCAAAGTTAATTTGAATAAGGAATATATTTTTTATATAATAAAGCTGTACTGGTAGGGTGATAAGGAGAAAATTAGGTGAATATAAGAAATGGCCAAAATGCTTTCAAAGCTTAGAGTGTATTTTTACTAAAAGAATAGAGTGGACCAGAACAAAATTGGAGGACCTCTACTGTTGTTAACTAAGGTACTGTAGATGAGCTACTTTTTCCAGTAAAGAGCTGATCAGTGAACTTCGGACTAGCAGTTTTTATATTGTGGCTTTTACCTCTGTGACCCTGAAATTATCTGGACAAACCAGTGTGGTGTTCCTAAATTTCAAATTCATCCACTGTTGAGGAAAGACTAAACACTAAATCGTGTATAAACTGCTTGGATTGTAGGAAGACTTCTGTAGCACCCTTCTCTCTACTCCTGGACAATTATTTAAATGAATGCACCTATGAAAACAGTTTTCTTATAAGCCATGGATGATGGATTGTCAGAGTTCTGAGAGACTAATGACTTGAAATAGATGGGTACTTGGAGAAATCGGAAAGTACCAAATTGTAACAGCGGATAGTATTTTAAATATCTAAAACATCAGGCTTCAAAGGATAAGCAATCACTTTTAAGATAGATGAAGTTCCCCAGTGGTTATTTCTTTCTGAAGTTACAAAAATACAGGGAATGGTTTAGTACATCATGACAATGCTTCTGGTTCTGACATGACAGAAAATAATTGTTTTCTGTCATCTGGAATTTGACATCACTGTGGTGTTCATAACTGGATGGCCTATATATAAGGTCACAGTTCTGTTTAAGAAGTGGGTGTAGTGTAATTAACTTATCCTAGATCTCCCCCCACCCCCATCAGGGGCATTTGTTGCAGTTGGCTACTCACAAATAAGGAGCAATGTTTGTTTGAATTAACTTGGCTGTGTAGGTATCATGAGCTGGTGATTGCCTCTGTTCTTCCATATTCAACTATAGGCAAAGGAAGAGCATTAGAGGGCTTTGTGTGTCAGATGAAGAAGGCGGTAAAAATAATTAGTACTGCAATCATGTTCTGCTTCCTTTTAAATGAAACAATTTCTGTTTAATGCTGTTCAGCAAAATAAATTTTGATTCCTCAAGTTTCTGGATTTATTCGGTGTAGATCAGGCTACTGGAATTTTTGAGTGAATTCTGACAATGGTGTATTTGAAAAGCTTGCCATAGGGTGAGAAGTTTTTCTTGACTGTGTTTCCTTCCCCCTGCTCTCCCATTTTTTGGGAGGTTTTTTAAAAGGTGATGTCTTGTCAGAGATTATATCATTAATTGGGCCATGCGTTAGCAATTAATACCCTGTCTATGCTGGGTCTATAGCTCTAAAAACATAGCTCTTTTTTTTCTGCATTACTTCTGAAAAAGGGCATCAAATTTCACTTGATTCTCAAATTTGATAATGAGATCTTTCTGTATTGACAGTGGAAGTCACTTGAATACATAATGATTGGGTAACCTCAGTTGTTTTTGCTTAAGTTTGGAGGTGTCATAGCTCATGAGACAGCTGTCTAAGCATGATCTTCGCTTCCATCAGTCTCCCGGGCATTTTTGCCCACATTAATTTCCAGTTGTTAGTCTGTCTGGCCAGAAGTGTCTAAAGAAAAGTTATTAAGAAAAACCACACCACCACGGAAAGCAATTTTAAGTGCAAGAAACATTCATCTAAGTGAGGATCTTTATCCCAGGTGGTGACGTTCAATATGTCTTTTAGACCTACTTCGAAACACTCATGCTGTTTTTTCAGAATTACCTATTAACAGGTATAAAATAAAAACTTCATTATGCTAATGATTTGTTAGCATAGGTCACACTGCAGGTAGAAATGGAGCAGCCCTTAATCCTGGGATAACTGGTTTACCTGGACTTAAAAAAATCATTATTTCCTTTCAGTTATTGGGTAAATTTTTTACCTTTTTTAGAAGAAGAGAACTAAATGGTAAGTTGATGTTTTCCTGTAAGCTGTAGATGATGTTGTTCAGTGTCCTACCCTACGAGTGGAGTAACCTATATGGTGGCAGAATGAGTGCTCACTTAAACTGTTAGAGTGGCTTGGGGTTTTTCATGCCTGCTACTAAAAATATTCTATACCTGCTTTTGGTTTAATGGTTTTTTCTTGCTGCTTATTTTTTAAAATACTATGTTTTTATTAATTTATGCATAGCTAGTGATACAGTTTGTGGTCTTTAGCAAGAAAATGCTCTGTGTTTAAATGAGGAAAGCAAAATATTCCAATGTCTAGTCCATTGTATTTGGTGTCTCATGTGATAAGACCAAAACACAGCTTTTGCTATCTAGAAGGAGAATTAGCTGTTTAGGCATTTTTGGTATCTCAGCATGTTCTTACATTAATTGCCAAACTTCAGTAGTGTTACAAAGTTTAGGAAGTTAGATGGAGACTTGCAGCAATCTCACACTTTAGAGATGCTTTGTACCTGCCACTTCATCATCCTGAAGAATTCAGATGTAATCGCACAATGCTTGTCTGAAGTCCATTTTACACTGGGAGCTTGTTAGTTTTTTCTTGGCAATCTAGTGTTTGGTGAGGATAAGCATGTTAAAATATGTTGGTCTCAAAAGTATTGGGCTTTTGTAGACTTCAGCTAAGATACTGTGTGATAGAAGTCTATTTACTAAGCTCTGTATGTGCTTCTTTGCAAAGTGTTTTATGTTCTTGACATGTTGGAAGGAGTTTGCAATTCTAATAAGTACTGCTGTTGTTGGGTTATTTTACTTCAATTACCTAGTCACTTATGGAAAACCTTGTCTATATTAGTGTATAAAAATGCTTTAGTTTACTCATCTGTGAGTGACTGAGATTGTGTTTACATCTCCTCTCCTGTATTTGCTTGGGTATTGTGCTCTATGCAGCAAGAGAAGTGGGAAACTGGTAGTAATTGGTGATCCTTGTGCTCATGCAAGTCAAACAGATTGTAGCTTTGTTTTACAGTTAAAAACTACTAGTGATTCTTTTTATTTTACTGCTTTAAAAATCACTTTTAAAAGTGGCACCCAGAGTGTGTAATATTTTCTATGGTGATCTATTAAAATAAGATGAAAAATGTTTCATTATTGTGAATCATTAGAATGATTTTGCTTTAAAAAAGTACTGAATGGAAGTTAAGACATTAAGTAGTTGTTTTGTTTAAGTTTGGAATAAAAGTGAACAATGTAAGATCTACTTGAAAAATTCTGTAGCCAGGTTTCTTTTGAAAGGTGTACTACAACTGGGCTTTGCCAACATAGAGCAGTAAGCAGAGGTATTTAATGTTTAGTAAATCTGCCATCAAGCGAGTCTCTCACTTCCCTGAATGTGCTGGAATTTTTAATCACAAATTTGAGTGGTATTTTTTTGTCAATTTGTAATACTTTTTTAAGTTCAGACATTACGATTATCACAGTCTCAAAAGAGGTGTATTTGAAGTTAACTTTTGAAGAAGATTGAAAATCATTTTCTTTAGCTTGAGTAAAATAAAGCTAATGAAATAATTGTGACAGATACAGGTGGTAATTTTTTTAATTAACGTGATGTAAAAATGCCTGGTTTTAAAATGAACTTGACTCAGTCTCCTGCATTTTCTGTTTTGTTTTTAACAGGGTTTGTGGATGCACTTAGATGTTTGCAATGAGCACTGTGGCTGGCATGCCCCAGTGTTTTGGATACCAATGCATAGGACTCCGTAGTAATCGAATTTATCAGAAACGAACGTCATGAGCATAGTGATCCCATTGGGGGTTGACACAGCAGATACTTCTTATTTGGAAATGGCTGCAGGCTCAGAGTAAGTATGTGAACATAACTTGTAAGCTTTCTTACTTTTTAATTATTTTTGGCTTTTCCTTCATGAGTATTTTCTGAATATAGTTGGAGAGAACCTAGGTGTCTCCTTAGTTTTGTTGAATCTGTAATTGCTTAATAACTGTCACTTTATTCTTCTAAAGTCAGCTTCTTCCTCTTCAGAAGGAGCAAAGGAGAGAAGCTAAACTTTTCTACAGATGCTTATCAGATTAAGAAATAAGATGTTCCTTGTTTTGGTTTTCATGCTTAAAATACTTGCCATTTCAGTTTCCTTTTTAACAATGTGTAAAAAATATTTTTGAGTTTACATGTTAGAAAGGTAAATTAAAATGATGTGTTAAACTGCAAGACAGTGGTAGTAATTAAGACAATGGTGCCTTTATGAAAATTGAAGACTTAGCTTAATTAGTTAATACCATGTCTTCACAAAGTTATTTGTAATTGGAAAGCTAATAGAAATACTAACTTGTTACTCAGTTAGTAACTGTGTATAAAGGGTTACAGAGAGCCAGTGAAATTCTGAGTTTGATAAACTCTGTGTGAAATAAGTATAGTGAATTTCTGGGTTTTGGGGATTTGGGAGGGTGACTTGTGGGGTAAAAAACCCAGTGTGTTTTGTGGAGGGTTTTTTTGTGCATGTGTGGTTTTATGTGTCATAGTGCTTTTTTATTCCTCCTTTTCTGCTGTAGAGTGTCAGTGGGCTGGAGTTTAGGTCTCGTTGATCACTGACTGTTGCTTTTGCACTAGTGGAGTGCATAACCGGCAGGTTTTTTTGGGGAAGAGAGATGGGTGTCAAAAGATACTAAAGTTGAAGATGAGAGTTTGTGTAAGCCGCAGATGATCTCATATACTTATTTGCATATATATATGAAAAAAAAACCCAACATGAATTTCCTAGCAGAATTGTTAAATTCATGATTTGTATTAAGTTGGATTTTAGTTTGGTTTTCTTTTACCATTTACTTACTCTTCCTCTGAGTCTTTCTGTAGTAGTATTAAAGGCTCCCTATTGTTGGTTGCCACAAACATAGATTTGCTTCCATTAGATACTAAAAACCAGACTAGACTTTTATTTTACATACATGCTTGACGTGTTTTATAAATAAAAAATATTTGAACAAGTGTATTGAATGACACAAATTTCAGTAGCTTACACACAATCTTTGCTTGAGAGCATGTGATAAGTAATATTAATCGGTTTAAGAAGCAAGTGATTTTCTTCCAAATTTTGAAGGAAAGTTTGAGCAGAATTCTTGAGCAGTTCTTTAAAGGCATGTTTCTCTCCATGTTTCTGGTTATGTATGAGGCTATTCTACGTTTGCACCATTTGTATGAAGAGAACCAAGAATTTGCAACTCAAAGTTTCTTGTCACATTACATTTTTTACTGTTGTTCTCATTATCTCTTCATATCATGAACAGTAACTACCTTGATGCAGGAGATGTTTTTATCTTTAGTGAACTGTTAACAGCTCTTTTCATTTTCTTTCCTGTACTTTTATGTTTAGAGAAGGTCATGATTCCCGAGGTTGCTGACATTCCTTGCAGACACAGTATGCCATGCTGAAATTAAAATAAATAAATGTAGTTGTCAATATAAACAAGATAGAGTTCACAGTGTGTTATTTGCTTGATACTGTGGCAGAGCGACCCAGTTAGGAACTGCTTTTCTTCAGATGTTAAGTGACTGTTTCCAATTAGATTAATTCTTGTAATCTCTGCTGTACTTACATTGAATATGCGTAGTAGTTGCATGATTGGCTCACGCTGATTCAGAAGCTGTGTCACTGTCTAAAGAAGTGTGACATGAAGGTGTGTCCCTAACCTACCAGTTTATAAAGTTGTAAACCTTTTTTATCACCATCTATGTGATCTACGTATTTGTTTTGGTTTGGGTTTTTGGGGTGTTTTTGGTTTGGTTTTGTACATTTTCTTCCAGAAAGTAGCATGTTGTATTACGCTGTATTAGTAAGCGTCATAGATGGTCTTTGAGCAAGTTCTGGGGTTTTCCCAAGAGGAGGAGTTGGAATTTCTCTCCTATGACTGGCAGGTCTGATATTGCTTCATCTGTTGCTGAAGAATGAGCAAACACAAGAATGGGGAAGTGGCAAACCCGATTATGAAGGAGAAGGAGCCCAGGAAGAAGCTCTTTGTTTAGTACTGTCTCTGCTGAGAGATTTTTGCCTTATGCTTTGAACCAAGGCATAAGCCTCTTAAAAAAGTAGATAGTTTGTGATTAATAGTCTCACACATTATTTTAATAATTGCAGCAAATAGGTATGTGTAGAATAACTTATTAAAAGCTTTAAGTATCTTAAAAATCAGATTAAATAGTCTGTTTCTTATGTGTACTGAAATGGGATCTCCAGACAGATCTTCTTAGTGCCACAGTAGTCAGAACACAGGTATTTTCCTTTAATGTGTAGATCTTACTAAAGATGACTATGTGTGACTTCTTACTGGAAAGAACCCTGTAATGGTAAGCAGAACCAGCCATTTTGGAAGGTTCAAAATGTGCTTCCTGACTTCAGAGAGTACAGAGAGCATGCAGCTACAAGCTACACATTGTGAAATGCAAATGATGGTACTGTTTTTCTGAGTTTAATGTCTGTATATGTTTTTTATAGAGAAGGCCTGTATAATAAACCTTACAATCAGAGTATAGGGATCACTGTGTTGAGTTCAGTATCCAGAAGAAAAAATTAGGAGCATTGTTGTAGTCTTGCATACAGATGATATCAAGCCAGCCTGTACTTACAGGGCCTGCTACAAGGTGCTGAGGTAGCAGAGTCAGCTCCCTGGTAGAGAAGCAGTGCTTGGCTCTTTGTTGTCTAGGTATTGAAGCCTGGTAGATATGTTTGGTTAGCTGAAGTGTCTTGAAACAGAAAATACTGTTTCCCATACAAAATATATTGTATTCCTTTATCTGAGATGGCCTTCAGCCAGATCCTGCTCAGGTGTGCTGGTACAAATGGAAAACACACCTGAACTTGGAAATCAGACCTGTCAAATTGGCATGTGGCAGACTGATGTTGCTGAAGCAACGTGGAAGCAAAATGTTCTGTTTGGAGTTTTGACACGTTTTCAGGAAAAACTATTAGCTAAGTTTTCACAGCCTAAAGCTTGGGTTCCCACTTGCCTTTGAACATTCTGAGATTTTGTTTCCCATCCGAACACTTATGTTTTTATAGAAGTGGTTAATAGCCACAAATTCTAAGGACTGATTGTATATTTGGTATTAGTCAAAAATGGCACAGGGTTTTTTTTGTAATTATTAAATGGTCAGAAACAAAGCAGTATTTAAAAGGAATGGAGTGGAGAAGATCACGTTTTAGGGAAGAATTGCTTCTACTTGTTGACAGTTGATTCCCTTAATATGGGTTAACTATAAACTTGCAGGGATTGAGTTTTGGTGAACTAACCGCTCATGTGTTGCTTTTACTTTCTCACTGATGCCATCTGCTGGCAACATGCAAAAGTGACCCGGAACATGAATTGTTTCACTTGCAGAACGAAAATTCTCTGAAGTTCTTTTTCTTTTTTTTAAAAAAACACACATCTTTGCTTTTTAATTGATTTGATAAAGTATTATGTTCCTGTTTTGAAGTTACAGAAATCTCTTAAGTCATTGCAGCTCAGGAGCATTTTATTTTGTTCTTTGTGAATATTTTACAGTTCTTCATTGCTACAATGCTTAGCAAGTATATTCACTTTGCTCTCCATTGCTGGTAACATCCTTGCAAGAATACTTTTGAACAGATTAGTACCCGCTATCGCAGAAGAACTTCTGCCTGAAAACCAGCGTGGTTTCAGAGCCAATAGGAGTACTGCAGACATGATATTTGTTCTCAGACAACTGCAGGAGAAGTGTAGGGAACAGAACAAAGGACTCTATGTAACCTTCATTGACCTCACCAACGCTTTTGACACTGTGAGCAGAAAAGGCCTGTGGCAGATCTTGGAATGATTAGGATGTCCCCCCAGGTTCCTCAAAATGGTCATCCTGCTACACGAGGATCAGCAACGGCCAAGTCAGATATGGCGATGCTCTCTCTGAGCCCTTTCCAATAACCAATGGTGTGAAACAAGGTTGTGTTCTCGCACCAACTCTAGTCACAGTCTTCTTCAGCATGATGCTCCAAAGGGCAGACCTCGATGAAGAAAACGGCATCTACATCCGATATTGTACTGAAGGAAACCTTTTCAACTTAAGGCAACTGAAGGCCCACACTAAGACCCCAAATCACCTTGTCCATGTGCTTCTTTTTGCTGATGATGCCGCCCTCGTTGCTCACACAGAAGCAGCTCTGCAGCACTTAACATCCTGCTTAGCAGAGGCTGCTGAGCTCTTTGGGCTGGAGGTCAGCTTGAAGAAGACAGAAGTTCTCTATCAACCTGCACCTCAGGAAGTCTTCCATCGTCCCCACATCACCATAGGTGAATCAGAGCTTAAGTCAGTCCAGCAGGTCAGCTGTCTGGGAAGCATCATTTCCTCATATGGTAAGATTGACAAAGAGACAACAGGTTAGCAAAGGCATACAGAGGTTTTGGAAAACTTTGTAAAGGAATCTGGCACAATAAACACCTGAAGTACAGAAATGAGTGTCTACAGAGCCATTGTACTGTCTACTCTTCTATATGGGTCTGAATCATGGGTCATTTACCGCCACCATCTGCAACTCCGCGAACGCTTCCATCAGCGCTGCCTCCGTACAATCCTAAACATCCACTGGTCTGATTACAGGACAAATGTGTCTGTCCTTGAACAGGCAGAGATCACCAGCATCGAGGTCATGCTGCTGAAAACGCAGCTGCGCTGGGCAGGGCACGTCTCCAGGATGGAGGATCACCACCTCCCTAAGATTGTGCTCTCTGGGAAACTTGCCACTGGCTGCCACAAGAGAGGAGCCCTGAAGAGGAGATAGAAGGACTCCCTGAAACAGTACCTCAGCCTTGGCCATAATGACCACCATCAGTGGTCCACTCTGGCCTCCAATTGTAAGAAATGGAGACACACCATCCATAACGCTGCTGCTTCCTTTGAGAACGCACACAGAATCAGTCTTGAGGAGAAAAGACAACGTAGGAAGAACTCTGCCTCACCAGTAGTGCCGATGGAGACTTTCCACTGTGCCTTTTGCAATCGGACTTGCCTATCTCACATTGGCCTTTTTAGCCACCAGTGTGCTTGTAGCAAGCGTGGGTAGAGCCCTTGCAAATCTTTGCTCGCGAAGCCTAGCCATGATGATATATGATATTTTAGCAAAATATCATAGTCAGTTTTTTACAGTAATGTTTGTTTATTTTAGGAAATAATATTAGCATTTTGGTCAGACTTCATATATATTGTAATACAAACATTTCAGTTTTGAGGAATACCAAAAATAACATAACTATCTCTGTTAGACACTGAGACTGCAGTTGATTGAGATGAGGCTGAAAAATGTGGTATGATCAGAAGACTGACAGGCTTAGTACCTCAGTGTGTTCCAGAACTGGCTTATGTCCAAAAATACAAGCAAGGAATACCTTGTAGCGTTCTCACAGATCTTAATGCTTACACTTTTTCTTCCTGAAAACTTGCTTTTTTCTTGCCTATAAGAATGCCAATGATGAGATTAGGGTGGGTGTCTGTAGTACAATAGTTGTGCCTTGCTGCTTGGGCCTTGCTATTTGAGGCCAAAAAATTTTTAAAACCTGATTTTTAAATTAAGGTCTGTCTGATCTGTCTCATATCTCATCATCTCTACGGTTAAATATTTTACCAAGAGGCATTCCTTCACGAAATGTCCAATTCAGAAGGGTTTGACGTTTGAACAAATAATAGGGTATAATTTATGGTTTTGGTTCTAAGGTCATGCACATGGTGGGTAGAACAGGGTTAATAAGAAATTCAGTGGCCTGTCTGCCAGAGTTACTTCTGTCTCTAGTTCTGTGGAGAAGTGATACTCATCCTGTGCCCCTTGTAGGATCTCTATCACTATTCTATTGACTGTAAAAGAAACCTGTGGTGGTTGATTTCTAGCTTCAGTGAATGCTCTGCCACCTCCTTCCCATAGTTCTTGGTCTCTTCCCACTTCCTCCCCCAGTGGAGTGGATAAATGCAACAGCAATGGTTACATTCAGAGCTCTAGTGAGCATCTCTTATAAATTGAAGTGATATCTGTGCCCCCCCCAGCCCAATAAGCTGATTCTGCTCTGAATTTGTATTTATGTTACAACTTCTTTAATAGAATTCTGAAATGTCTTTCTGTTATCACCAGGTGGTTTTTTTTTCTCCCATCATTTTTCTGGTTTTCCTTATTCAAGTAAAGCTGTGCTTTTTCCTTATTAACCTTGTGCTCTGAATCTGTTTTGTGAGTATTAAAATAGTTGGAAATGAATTTATGTATTTTGGTTTTGAAAGCTTAATACTTCTGCTGCCCACAACTCTTATGTCTCTAAATATTTATTATCTTAAGTGGTTTATAAATTGCTGAAGTAGGTAGATATGGATTTAGGGAGGATGGTGTACTGTCTTGCCTCTTCTTGTTTTGCAAGAGATTTAGAGCATCTTTTCAATTCTTGTAGTCAGTTGATGAAGTTCGACCTCTTTTTAGGACACTTCATTCTGGCATCTTTCACTGAATTTTCCAGTGTTGAACTAGCTGGTATTTAGGTCATAGTAATACCTGCTTTTAATGATGAAGTTCTCCTAAATTAATTGTGGCATTGCTGAAGGATGGATTGTACCAGAATCCCCCCTGCCTGTCCTGTATCAGTAAGCCTTCCTGCTCTGAAAACCAAGTATGTCCCAACAAGACCGAGGTTGAGCAGTGAACACAGGGGGCAAAAGTATCCATGCCAGTGCTTGTCCCATTCAGGAGACAGTGAATAACAGCAGCAGAAGCAAGGCAGTGGTCAAGAGCCTCTAGTACTGGAGAAAGAGAACTTGATTTGTGCCCCAGCCATGAGGGAGGATATCTAATGCCTCATTCATTGGCATTTTGTTTGGCTTGATCATCAGAAGGATTGACTGAATGACAGAAAAGGTGTATGATCACTGCACAAATGTATTATGTTGGTAAAAGCAAATTGGCTGGAAAGGCACAGCATTTTCCTCTTTTGTGGATTTTTTTAGTTATGGGTTTGATTAACCTGGACAGTTCTGAGCTAGTTCTAGAAGCTAATTCCATTATTCCAGCAAACTGAACAGGATCATATTGTCAAATTGTGAAGGGGTGTAAGAGGTAAATGAGGATTTTTGAGGGTTTATAAGGTAACGAAGAGCAAGTGTTGTCAGAGTTCGTTTGTCTCATCCTAGTCAGAAGTTGTATTTTCAGTATTAATACTTAACATTATATGCTCACGTTTGCTCACTCTCTAAAAAAAGGCATCTGATGACTGTTGGAGGCATTAATCTTTTAAAAAATACTTTTTCTTTGGGCACTAGAAACTAAAGTCTTCACCTGGTAGTACTTTTAACTAGACTTTCTTGTTAAACAGTGTTATCATGTAATCCCACATGGGGAAAAGCTCATAAGAAGAAAAAGGCCACCAAAACCATTAGTAGCATGCTTTCAAATAGATGTGCAAATACTGTATTTTGTTCTCAGAAAGCTAATAATTACATTTTTACAAAAAATGTTGCCAACAAATGTAAGTTGCTGGAGTCCTCTTAAATCACACTAGTATTGCTTCATGGCATAACAAAGCCTCTGCTGAGTATTTTAATGTGTAAGAAAAAAAATCAGTATTTTTTTCAGAAATACCAAGTTTGGTTTTAAAAGTCAGCTCAAGGAATTAGTAAGGTACATGTGATGGGAAGTAGACTTCATTCATGACGAAAAAATATTAGAAGAGTGAACCAGGCCTGATTTGTGATGGGAGTCAAGGCCACTTCAGTTTTAGGTACTGATACTTTGTTGTGCCTTTCAATGTAAAAAAACCAAAACACTTTAGGTAACCTGGATTCATTTGTCCTGGTGTGATTGAATCATAGTGCAGTGAAAAAGCTGCAAGTTAATCTCAGTCATGAGAGTATGCTTGCATGCACACATGAATGTAACTGCTGAAGAAAGGTAATGAAGGTGTATAATTGCTTGTGGTCAGATTGTGTCTGTTCCTATTTCAGTATTCCTTTATCCTTGCCTTTCATGTTATGGTTTAGTGTATGTAAAACATAGTTTGTATATTGAAGGTGGCACTGTGATTACAAAACCTCTGACAAATTGTTATCACTTTTTTCTTTCTGTTTAAAAATCAGTAGGAACTGCCTTAGTTAGATAGATTTGCCCTGGTTAGGATTTCTGCCTGTAGAAGCAGTAGCTGCAGGTGCTGCCCTGTCACTGCCACTGTGTGTCACTGCAGGGCTGTATCTGTGAGCAACACTTGGAATTGCAGCTCCAGTCCTAGCTCAGAATTCCTTTCTGCAGATTCTGTTACTGCTCAGTGTGTTTGGCTTTTTTTCTGTTACCACTCTTGTTTTTTTGGTTTGTTTTTTTTTTTTGAGTGAAGGGATTGTCAGGGGTTGCAAGTTTGTTCCTGCCCCTGTATGTTCCTTTAAACAGAATCAGCAGGGAATTATTTAGAAGTTGTGCAGCATGTACCTCCAATGTATTAGTATAAATTACATATTAATTGCTTTTGTTCTTCGTCTGTCTTTTGCCTTGCAGACCAGAATCTGTAGAAGCTAGCCCTGTGGTAGTTGAAAAATCGAACAGTTATCCGCACCAGTTGTATACCAGCAGCTCGCATTCACACAGTTACATTGGTTTGCCCTATGCAGTAAGTTTTGTGCTAAGTATTCTCTACAAAATACATGTTATGCAAAACTGCTGTTCTTAGCTGAAAAAACTGGTTCATGCTTGTATTTGTATATCCTGTTGGGAGCTGGGTGGGGTGACTAAAGATGGTTGATTAGACCTAGAATGCAGAACATGGTACACTTAAATGTAAAACATAATTGAGAAGTTAGAAAATAAGATTGAATAATCACAGTAATAAAATTTTAACCTTTTATTAAAAAGTAAGAAGTCTCTGAAGTTCTTTGCCAGGTGAATTCTTATACTTGGGCTTGAATAACCTACCATGTACAAGCATTTATGAGTTGTCATAACTCATCTTTTAACAAAAATCTAGGACCATAACTATGGTGCTCGGCCTCCTCCAACGCCTCCAGCTTCTCCTCCTCCATCAGTACTTATAAGCAAGAATGAAGTGGGCATATTTACCACTCCCAACTTTGATGAAACCTCCAGTGCTACTACCATCAGTACGTCAGAGGATGGAAGCTATGGAACTGATATTACCAGATGCATTTGTGGCTTTACACATGATGATGGATATATGATCTGTTGTGACAAATGCAGGTAATGACTATTAAAGTAATTTAAAAGGTAAAAATTACTTCAAACTTCAGATTGCACTGAAAGTGTAACTAAATGGTGTTTTAGTTAAGTCACAGGAAGTTTCCTTCCATCAAAAAAGTGTTTGAATGTTTGTGGTTTTCTAATTAATATTTCTGTATATAAAAATACAAGTACCTATTTCTAGAAGAAAATGAGAAAATTGAATCCTTTTGTTTAAAAACAGAGCAGTTGTTGTTATGTAAAGCTTTAAGTGTTGTAGCTGAGGGTATTTGTCTCTATCTTGTTTTCTGTTGTGATAATTTACCACTTCATTTCTGATGTTAGAGGAAGAATTTCTAAGAGAAAAAATGAGTCAGCAAGCAGAGTGGTAGCAAAGATAGTGATTGAGATATAGTTTTAGGGAGTATTCAATCTGAGTAAAGATCATGATGAAAAAAAATAACAACTTGCTTCCCTTGTCTATTGTGCACACGGTTTTTCAAAATGTACTTAAAAGATGGGGGTTTTGTGTTTTTTTTCCTAAGTGTCTGGCAGCACATTGACTGCATGGGGATTGACAGACAGCATATACCTGACATATATCTGTGTGAACGTTGTCAACCCAGGTGAGTAGTTTTGGCTTTTTTGAACTCTAAAGGAGTTGTTGGGGAAAAAACCTGATTATTCTAAGGACCGACAGATAAAAGACAAGGTAGGACAGTCCTGACAATTCTAGCCAGAGCTGTTTCTGATGTAGGCAATCTTACCAGCCTCCATTCCCTTGTGCACAGTAGTCATTGCTTGGCTTTACTAGGTGGCAGGGATAAACCCTTGAAACTCGTATCAAAATAGCAGTGATGGCAGTCTGCTCTATATTTCATTTCATGGCTGTTGTACATTAGGAGCTCATTAACAGCAGTGTTGTTAGGTTATTCCAATAGACTACAGTGCTCACTTGAAGGATTTCTTGCTCTGGAATGAGTATTTATTTGTCTGTGCTCTCCCTCCCCCCACTTCTACCCCCCAACTTAAAGTCATGTAACATGACTAGGAGGGCATTTTGTTTGGGCTCTGGGTTATACCTGTCTATCATCATAGTTGGTGTACTGTGACATAGAATATAAAATGCCACCTGTTACTTATATTGCAGATTAATTAAATGGCAAAAAAGACATGTTCAGGACATTTTAATTACTAGTAGATCATTCTTTTTGAAAAGTAGCTTGGACCGCGTTGTCATAGAATGTTTGTTCAGTATTGTATTGTGATGATTGTTCTGAAGAATCTGAAGGAAAATGGTGTAATGCCTGCTTACCTATAATCTTTGGACCAACTGTTGGCCTCTGTTCTGAGCTATCATGTTTTGATTTGTTTTCCAGTGATTTGGATATATGTGTGTGCTGTGCATTAAAATGGAATGGAACAGTGCACAACTGATGTTTTTCTAAGTATGTGAACATACAGTTAGTTTGCCATTTACTTTGTAATAGTCAATGGAAAATGGTAAAATGTTTTAATACTTGGATGCACTGATTTATTTTCTAATTTCAGGAGTTTAGATAAAGAAAGGGCAGTACTGTTGCAACGAAGGAAAAGGGAAAATATGTCAGGTGAGTAAAACTTTAAAGGTTTTTCCTTAGTAAGGGTTATAAAGTAAGTATAAAACAACTGTATAGACTTAAGACTGTATATATGGTTTCTGCAGCTTTGACACCCTGCAGCATATGTGGTTCAGTAAATCAATGCCGTTTAGTTGACTCTGTTATTACCAAGATAATATTGTGTCAGAGTTGTTATAGTTCCACGTGTTTTATTAATGGTTGTCAGAAGTACTTTTTTTTTTGTAAGGAAGTTTTGAGAGGAAATTCTTATTCTGATTTGTTGCATGTAGATTTGGTGTGTGTTTTGGTATGGTTTTGAGTTTGTTTTGACAGTGAGAAGAGTTGCTAGACTTACGTAATACAGTGTGATGTTTTGAGGGGTTTTTTTGGCTTTGATAATTAGATGATGTGTATAGTGCAAGTACCCACTTCAGTCTATGTATTTTATGAAATCAGCTGTCCTACCCGTTCACAAAACTTCAAAACTCATATAGCGTAGCTTGTCAGGAGTTCTGTCCAGCGATTACCAGAATGTGCTGAAGTCTTGACTGACAGGTGGTATACAGAAGTGTTAATCTGGGAGGAAGTCATCCTCCTAAAAGTAACATGTTTTACTTTCAAATCATGTCTCTGAAGTAGGGGAGTGTGTATGTGTGTTTTAAGATTTCTTTAAAAAACACTGTATAGATAAGGTCCTGTTGCCCATTTCATATGTCTTCAGAAAATCTGAAGTGTTGGTATGGCCTAGAAATGTGTGTGGCTTAGTTGTGCTTTTTGGTGCAGTTGGCACTTTGTGTTGTCTGTTGCTAAAGTCCCTTAAAGGCATTAATGACCTATTCACAAACTACAATCATTTTTTGTTTTGTCTGTTTTCATTTTAACAAAACCAAACTTCTTTTATAAAGTTTTGCTTAATCTACTACATAAAAAAAAATTTAAATTCTAGAAATTTTAGAGTTTTAAATTATTTTTGCTAATTCTATTCAAATAATAGAACGATTAGGTTTATGATTCATTTGGCGTTAATGAGTTCACTGAGTGTTATGATGATACTGTGAAGATGAACTTGAATTTACATACAGGATAGGGGACATTGATGGTCAGCTGTGTAAGTCTTGGGATTTGTAGGCACACTGTCTGATCATTTACAGTAACCTTAAGGGAAGAGAGGTATTAAAAATCTTAACAAGAGCTGAAGAGATTATACCTTTGAAGGTAGTTTTCAACCCTCCTTAATCCTGGTGATCAGTCTTTGAAATCTGTTTTATGCATTCAGTAGGAAAAGAGATTATTAAGTGCTAAATCTAAAGTATCAAAACAGAGTTCAAAACAAATTCTGGTCCTCTCGAGTCTAAAACTCATTGAAAGTGCAGTATTGATTACTGTATATGCTTGCACCTTTAGCTGGACTAAAGGTGCACTTCATGTTGACTGCTGTTACACAGTTGAGTTGGACTTAAAAGTGCTTCTGGGTGTGACCTGTCTATCATGAGACGTTAGTCAAATGACAGATTTTCATAGATTATTCCAATTAGGAAAAGCAAAAGTGGCATCAATTCAAATGTATCTTTTCAATGTTTTAAATATTCAACAGTAGCAGAATGTTAGTTGTAATTTATTACTAAGTTATAGGTATTTGATAAAAGGTAAGTTTGCATTATTTGGATGTTCTTTGGGGAAGTGTATATATAGGGCTTTTCATGTAGATATGAGAATTCTTTACAGTGTAATATTTTTTATTGTAAAGATATCTAAAGCATTACTGGTTTAGCTATGTTGCATCCAGAAGTAAACAGCAGGGAGCAAGTAGTAGGTAGTCACTTTGCTTCAAGAAAGGAGATTTTGGCAGAACATTTCACATGATACAAAATTCCATGTGTTAAACTTTTATGCATAACCACATCGCATCTTTTCCTGGAATCATTTTTAGCCCATTGTTCTGGAGCCTGTGGTTGTATGTGGTGGTGTTGATTTTGTTGTTCTGGTATAACAGCAATTCTGATGCGGCTTACTCTGCATTGGATTGGGTACTGTGATTTAGTGAAGTGAGTACCTTTTGTGAAGCCCCTACCCACTTCTATGCTGGGTGTTTTGGGTGCGATGGGGTTTTTTGTTGATTGGTTGGTTTTTAGTTTTGTTTTGTTGTGGTTTTTTTTAAGATACAGTATCTAGATGTATAACTTATTCAACGATGTTGCTTCAAGCTGAGTGGTCTTGGAATCGATGCTGTTGAGGTCACTTGCTGCTTATGGGTAAATGAACGTGGGCCCATAATGTGTTGTGAAATTTGGAGAGTAGTTTGTATCTTACCTTCCGACATGCAAACTCCAGATCTTCCCTTAGTGGGCTTTAGTAAGGCTCTTCAAAGTGAAAGCAGGTTATGTAGGTTAGGAGTGTCTGAAAACAACTCTGTGTAATTATATGTTCAGTTGAGGCAATTATTTCTTACAGTAAGTTAGCACAGTGTAGACAACAGTGTTGAAATGTTGCTTCCCTGAGGAAGACTGTTTTGTGGGGTTTGGGGCGAGGGGGAGAGGTGTGTGACTGTGATATGATTGTGCAGGCGTTAGTGTATGGACTACGGACATTGACAATTTAAAGAAGGCCTTGGGTTTCTGTTTCCCAGGCTTTGGTTATTCTGCTATTCATTCTTCTTGGGTTAGACATTTGTTCTTTCTATATGCTTTTTACACTTGTTCAGAAAATATTTTGAGCAGAAATGTAAACAAATCCAGAAAAACCGTCAATTCCTAATTTATAAAATACAATTACGTACCTGATAAATTGTTCAAAATAACAACCACGATGATAAAATAGGATTGTTTACTGTTGTTAACAATCCTGTTAAGGATTGTCGTGAGCAAGAAAAATCCAGAGTAACCAATAGCTGGAGTTCTTTATTTAGTAAAGAAGGTTTCAAGCATTAGGGCTGTTGAGTGCACTGATTAAGGCAACATCCTTCTAATCTCAGAAGGAATGTTTTCTCTGCTCTCATATTAAGTATTTATAAAGCCTGCATCTGTGTAGTTTGGGAAAAAGTTTTGCTTAGTGTGAAGTGTATTTATTGAAGGCAGAATGTTTGGAAAGGCTGCTAAAATCTGAGAAATCTATAATGAGCACATGTGAACAGCAGCCTCTTATCTGTGTGCACCATCTCTCCTCCAATCCTCCCCATCCTTCACAGTCTTTCATCTTGATGGAACTAGGGTAATCCTGTTTCAGGTCAGGATATGTGTTTGACATGAATGCTGATGTATGCTAAATTTCAGGCTTTGGCCTTTAGGTCTGTGAGCACACAGCACAAAGTAAAAAATAGCTCTTAGTTTGTGTGTGATCATCCCTTTTCTCTTCCCTGAGTAGCAGAGCGTTACTGTTAGGAGATTTTGAGTAGAAAAGGCTTCTGGCTATGTTGACATGTTTACCCTAAAAAAAGGCACTTGATACTGCAAACTGCAGCTGAAATAGTTGATTATGACTTACACATGATTAATAGGGCTTCACAAGAAATGCTGGTCAGTCATTAATTTTAATCCCTGGTAGAATAGAGTCATCTGAAGGAATCCTATTACCATATTTATTACAAAGAAAAGTTAAATATAAGGGAACAAGTTAAATTTTTTTTTACCTCTTTTGTTCCAATTTTGCTTATAATGGAATATGGTAATGCAATTCTATTCGAAAAATGGAATTAATCTGGTACCTTTTTCTTACCTGGCATTACAAACATCTGTTAATTACCAGTTGCTCATTGGTTCTTCATTTTCATGCTGTTGCAACTGTTGGTGAAGTTTGCATATGAGTGCTTGCAGCATTTGTCAGTGTGAATTTTTGGGGTTTGAAGGCAGATGTAGAGCAACTAGTGAATGTTCCTTCTGCAGTATTTGATTGTTTACAGAATATTCTTTGTTTTAAAGATGGGGATACCAGTGCAACAGAGAGTGGTGATGAGGTTCCTGTGGAACTGTATACTGCTTTTCAACATACACCAACGACAATTACTTTAACTGCTACAAGAGTTACAAAAGTCAATGATAAGAAGAGGAAAAAAAGTGGAGAGAAAGAACAGAACATAGCAAAATGTAAAAAAGTAAGTGAATGTAATTTTCCTTATTACTCTGTGTTATAAGTTATACCTATGTGACATTTCTTACCAAGCGGCACTGGTTTTAAAAAGCAGGCTCTTTTAGTACCAGAATAGCTTCAAATGTATTACTCTGCAGTAAATGTGGCCCCCTCTGCTTATTTGAAGTTACTATATGTGTTAGCTGTGAAAGCTCAATTTTATAGTTGAGGCAAAATTTCACAGCAGGAATTGCATTTACTGTACCATTTGATATAGTTAGAGATGGGACAGAACAAGCTTTGGGATGTGCAAAGAAGAATTTGTTTAAAGTCTTCGTTCAGAAGTGTTTGCTATCAGTTGTCCTGATGTGACTCCATATCAGTTTATTTGAGTTGAAATTGTGTAGAAGTGTGCTGTCAGAAAGTTAGCTGGTAAACTACTTCAGTAAACAGGATATTGCCGTTGTACTCTTTAGCTGCAGGTGTAAACAGTATCACATATGTGAAGACAAAATATGTATGAAGAAATCTTGTACATGAAACTTCCTGATTGGAGTTCTTGTTGTAGTCCAGTTTCATTGGCTTGGATGAGAGTTTTGTCTTTTAAAAACTGAAGTCAAGATTAGGTACTGATGTCTCTGGAAATTGTTAATAAGATACTTCCTTTGAACAAACAATTCTGAACACAAATTTACTGCCATGTATTCTTCTGTTACCTCTGATACTTTGGCTTGGATTGTGAAATTCTAGAGAGTCAAGTTGTAATGTGGGAGAAAGGTAGATTCTACTATGTACTTAAGTTGGTTGCTGAATTGGTTTTTAAAATGCATTTTGTGAGATGTAACTACTTACCTTCTTGAGATTTCAACATAGTTTGTTCTATTTTCTTCATCTTGCATGTTTTATTGAAAAGCTGTTAATTTGTTCCTAGATTTTGAATTCTTTAAGAGATTTTGTATTTTCCAATGAATATAAATATCTAATTTTATTCCAGGCATTTAGAGAAGGATCCAGGAAATCTTCACGAGTAAAGGTAATGCGATTTTGTTTGGGTTTTGTTTCAAATCTTAATTATACATCACTTAAATAATAGAAACATTAAGAATGTAGTTGGGGTTATACATTAAGCACTAAAATATTCTCTTCTTGATAACTAATGTATTACATATGCATCACAGTGATTTTAAATTAGGGTATGAGCACTACATCTGTGTCCTGTGAATTTAGCTGAAATAATGTAGTGCAAATTTTTATTCTGAGTATAGGTTTTTAAGAGTGGATGAATTCGGGCTCATTTGTGCTATGCAAGGGAACAAAGTTGAGTGCACACCTCATTTGAACTTAGTAGCTCCAGCTTTTCATAACTCTTTAGCAGCAAAATTTTGAAGAGGCTGTATTGCATTTGAAAGATAAATTAGCAGTTCTGTTCTGTCATGCCCTCTGTGTGTACATCTTGTGGGAATCTACTAGTACTGGCATAGCCTCAGGAATCATGGTGGGATGTCTGCTTTGTAAGATTTAAGTGTTTCAGCAGTCTTTAAATTTTATGTGAGGTAAAAATATGCATGGTGTGAGAACTAGGTATTTCCAGTAGTTCATTCATACTTGGGATATATAAAAACAAGTGGGACGCAATGTATGCTTCAAATGTGTAAGATGTGGCTTGTGAGTAGTGAAGACAGAATTGGGGAAGGAAAATCTCTGTTCTGTGTTTTGGGTTTTTTTTATAGTATGGTTCTATTCTAAGGTTCCACTGTGGGTTTTCTATGGTTTTCTTAGCATCACACCTTTTTTAATGCTGTTTGTGTGTATGGTATTCTTCATGCACAAAAGAAATGTAAACAGGTAATTTGAATTGCTGAACTACTTGTGTTTTATTAATGTTTAATAGTGTCTCTGCTCAGGTGGATAGAAAAGGGAGCGTTGGCTGGCTGCTGCTGTCCGTAAGGAGCTTTGGTTGGCTGCAGCCTGGCTGCTGCTTGTGAGGTCTGGAGGTACAATGGCACTTTCTTTAAAAGTGAGAGGATCTGAAGCACTGCAGAAGAAAATTGTATAGTGAAAAGCAGAGAAAAATTATATGTGCAAAGCCTGTGACATTAGAGTCACAACCCTAATGTAGTAGGTGTAGGAGTAGTGAAGTTAAGTTGTGCAGCAGAGTAAAAGACACAGCATGACCCCTGAAGTTGAAAAGGGAAAATCAAGTCTGTGTATTACAGGATAAAAGCTGGAGTTCTCTGTATTTGCATATGTTTGCAAAAGTTGAGTGGGCAGGGAGATTTGACCCTCCAACTCCCACACCCATAAGTTCGTGATGCAGTTGCAGTGGTGGGAGGAAACACTGTCACTCTCCATTCTCATCCCACTAAAAGCTAGAATCTCTGTTGAGGAGGGAATGAGTTCGTGAGCCTGGGTGATATTTATGGAATGATAAAATTCTTGAAAGAACAAATGTAATGTGACTGAATTCAACTCAGATGTTTTTAAGTAATGCAGAGTTTCATACCAAACCTTAAGTGAATTCAGTCAATACCTTTGCCCTTCATGTTGTGTCTCATAGAATTAATTATTTAATTTATTTATTTTTTTTAGAACTTACCTTCTAATATCTGGTCACTTACTTAATTTTTAGGGCTCAGCTCCAGAGATTGATCCTACTGACAGTTCAAACTTTGGATGGGAAAACAAAATCAAGGCATGGATGGATCGTTATGAAGAAGCGAATAATAACCAATACAGTGAAGGTGTCCAGAGGGAGGCACAAAAAATAGCTCTGAGATTAGGCAATGGAAATGACAAAAAAGAAGTCAGCACCAGCAATATGATTTTCAAACCTCCAGTAGAGGTAACGAGCTGTGCATGTTGTGTTATTACATGTTGTTTGCCATGACAAAAGATACCCATTTAGTTGTCTTAAAAAAACAAAAAAAATTATCCAGGGATTTAAGTAATTTTTTTGTGCTTTGTCTCACCATATCTAAGCATCAGAACTTTAGCAGACTTTCAGAATTTGTAATTGATTTTTATACATTCTGTATCACCCCGGTTATGTTTACACTTGCATATCCTTTATCCTAAAAGGTATCTAAGGTTTTAGTCTGAGCCTGAACGCTGGATTGTCTTTAGATTGTTTTTTGTCACGTGGTCAACTTTGTTGCCACTTCTCTGTGAGGAGTATCAGGAGTGGTTAGAGTAGATAGAAGCACTGAAGCTGAATCTTTTTTTTCCCCTTCTTTCTCTACTGTATGTATCAACATGTTCATTGTCTACATTTTTCTTAAGGTGTGGTAAGTGTTAATGTTCATGAGGGATGTTTCTGATACTGGTTTTTCTTTTTTTTTCTTTTTTTTTTTTACTCACATGATCCTATAATTTCTAGTTCATAAAGAAACTGCAATGTCTTTTCCTAGCCTTAGCATCCATTACTTGCAGGTTTAAAATCAGAGCCATATAAGAGACCTTAGCATTTTGTAGCAGAAATCTCGAGGAGTAGTTACTTTAGCAGATTAATGGAAGCATCTTTGCTTCTTTTTCTCGAAGACCATCATGGCATATGGGACACCCTCCTTGGAGGAATATCCCTACTTACAGAGCCTTTTGCCTACATAGAGGCTACTTCCTTTTTGATTGGTGATGACAGTTATGAGAGGTGTGAGTTCACTAATTGCCAGGGTATGTATTGGTTTTTAATTAAAAGCCATCCTTCCATCTAAAGGCATGAAAATAAATTTGGAAACTCTCTCAGGATTCTTTTATTATGCTGCTTTCCTATTCTGTTTTTCCTTGAATGAATTATCAATGTTATTTTATGTCTGCATGTTTTGTTTTGTTTGAAGGAGTTGGAGCCTTTTGAAAGTGTTGTGCAAAACAATGCAGCAATTCATCCTAGTCATGGTGAGAGTTAAGTGCACTAAGGGATATAGTACTTGAATTGTGAGAACATGAGTATGTTGGTTTTCAGCCATGTAGTGGAGAACTAGGCCTAAAGCATTCCTCTAATCTAAACTCATCACTGGTAGCATTGGTAGGGGTACAGAACAGTTTGGTCAATTCAGTCTGGAGGTTTAATTACAAAAAGGAGGGGTTTTAATTCATATAAACTTGCTTAGTATTTGTGAGAGTATGATCTGCTGTTAATAATAATGGAAAAGTAGAAAAGTGATACTTCATAAATAAATCTGTGTCTTTACAGAGTTACGTGCAAAAAAACAAGAAAATTTTAAAAGCTGCCAAAGACTTGCCTCCTGATGCACTTATTATTGAATACAGAGGAAAGTTCATGCTACGAGAACAGTTTGAAGCTAATGGATATTTCTTTAAAAGGTTTGTTTATTTCACATGTTTTAGTAAAGTAACTGTTAAAATGGTGTTTTGCCAAACTCTTGCCTCAAGTACCAGTGGGTCTTAGTGTGTGTCATGTTTAGCAGTGTCTCATGTTTTACTGTTTTCTGATTAAAAGCACTGACAGCTGAAATCTGGTCTCCCCCTTTCTCTTCTGGATATCTGTACAAATCTGTTCAGGAGTTAAGTTTCCACTCTGTTCTTCCCTGGTTACAGGATTCCTGCATTCTCAGTAGGGTAGTTTTGTAGCTTAAAGAAGGGATTGACAAGTTCTACCATCCTAAAATAATTCTCAAGTTAATGGCAAAGGCATTATCTTTTGTGAGAGAATTTTAAGTCCATCAGACTGAGAATGAAATTGGACAGAGGTCAGGCTGGGGCCGTTTTACTGCCAGAGTTCTCTAGTTGGTTGAGTTCCTGAGCTGTGCATGA
The DNA here is from genome assembly GCA_013396755.1 of Sclerurus mexicanus. Lineage (NCBI taxonomy): Eukaryota > Metazoa > Chordata > Aves > Passeriformes > Furnariidae > Sclerurus > Sclerurus mexicanus. The sequence continues at coordinate 272,375 of VWZF01003558.1, read as the reverse complement.
CTGCTGCCTTCCTCCTGTGTATTGTTTTCAATGCTGCCATTATCGGCATGGACACACCTACTTGGGAATTTTCAAGATGCCTGTTGGAGGAGGTGGAACACACAGCTTTTGCTCAGTAGAGATAGAAGAGTTCCCTGGCACTTGCAATAGCAGAACTTAAAGCGTCTCTTGGCGAAATATTTGGTTCCCCCTTACTTCAGGAGGGTTGGGTGCTAGTGATGCTGCAGGTATTAGGCAGGGACATGGAGAGTGTTACTTTCTTTTTGTTAGTTCTATGTGGTATATAAATTTCTGAGTTTCATTTTAGGGCCTGTCATAGAAAAAGTTTAAGAAATTTGAAAAATCTTAACCTTATGTCTTCCATGTCTGGTGCTTGCCCTGTTACTGTTCTCCCTTTGGACCCCATGCAGAAAGTAGAGGGCTGTAACTCCAACTCAGGATATTCTGAGAATACATTTGGAGAATGTACCAGTTAAAATGAGGGAGCTTCAATACAAATATGTCGTTCTTGGAATAACCACAAGTTCAGTGTACTGTGTCAAACAACGTGTTTGAAAGCTGACTAACTTGAAGAATAATTGCTATTTAGCATCTTTAAAAATTATAAAACTCATGGTTTTCATGTATGTTTTTCAGGCCATACCCATTTGTTTTGTTTTATTCCAAATTCCATGGGCTAGAAATGTGTGTTGATGCAAGGACTTTTGGAAATGAAGCTCGATTCATTAGGCGTTCGTGTACGCCAAATGCGGAGGTAAGCATATATATATAAAGTTAAATTACATTTTATTTGCTTTGCGGTCCCCTTTTCCTTGAGATTCCAGTGATTTGGTAATTTGAGCAATCCCTACAATTGTTATACAGGTACTTAGAAAAAAGAAAGTAACTCATGGTAATATAATGATATTCCTTTGCATATAGGTGAGGCACGTAATTGAAGATGGAACAATTCATCTTTATATTTACTCCATCCATAACATTCCAAAGGGAGCAGAGATTACCATAGCATTCGATTTTGATTATGGAAATTGGTAAGTATTTGAGGATGCTGTTCTAAAATAGATCTAATGCTCATTAAGTTACCTTGCAGTTCGGAATGGCTTTGGTGTTGTGTCTTTTACTTTCTTGCATGCTTTAATAACACAAGGCTCCTTAAGCACTGTATTTCCAGTGAACAGTGTGTGTGTAGGCAGAGTTTCTTCTGTATTTTTATTACTACATTTCTGTGGTCTGCTCTTAAGCCAGCTTGGATGTAGTGCTGTGCAGACATGCCTTCGTTACCTGACCTGAACTAGGTATGACCATAGAGTACTACCTGAATTAATCAACTTGGGTTCAGACTACCTCAGGATACCTTGCACTGTTAAGAATTGTTCTGCATCCCTCTTTAGTATCTTTATCAGTGACACAGACGGTGAGATCAAGTGCAGCCTCAGCAAGTTTGCAGATGACTGGAAGCTGAGTAGTGCAGTTGACGCAAGAGAAGGATGGGATACTGTCCAGGAGGATGTGATAGACTTGGGAATTGGAACCACAAGAGTTTCCTGAAGTCCAGCAAGTCCCTGCACCTGGTTTGGGGTAATCCCAGTACGGACTGGGAGAAGAGCTTGTTGAGAACAGTTGTGCAGAGGACTTGATGGTTCTCCTGGGTGAAAAGCTGGACATGAGCCAGCAGCATGTGCCTGCAGCCCAGAAAGGCAGTCACAGCCTGGGCAGCTCCAAAAGCAGTGTAACCAGCAGATTGAGGGAAGTGATGCCCCCTCTCTACTCTGTGGTATCTCACCTGGAGTACTGCATCCAGGTTGGGAGTCCTTGGTACAAGAAAGTCATGGACCTGTTGGAGCACATTGAGAGAAGGTCATCCAGAGGTCTGGACACCTCTCCCATGAAGCCAAGTCTGAGAGAGCTGGGCTTGTTCAGCTTGGGGAGGAGAAGGCTCAGGGGAGACTTCATTGCAGCATTCCAGTACTTAAAGGGAGCTTAAAAAAAAGAGGGAGAGGAACTTCTTATGTGAGCAGATAGCAATTGGGCAAGGAAGAGTGGTTTTCAGCTGAGAGATCATAGAGTGATAGAGTAGTCAGAAGGGACCTTCAGGGTCATCTTGTTCCAGTCCCCCTGTCATAGGTGTGGACACCTTTCACTGGACCAGGTTACTCAGGACCTCATCCAGCCTGGCCTTGAACAATTCTAGGGATGGGAAATCCATCCACAGCCACTCTGGGCAACCTGTTCCAGAGCCTCACCACCTTCAAAACAAAGAATTTCTTTGCAATATCTAATCTAAACTTAAAAAATGAGGGAGGTGTTCAAGGCCAGGTTGGATGGGGTCCTGGGCAAGTGAATGGCATCCCTGCCCATGGCAGGGGGTTTGGGACTAGATAGTCTGTAAGGTCCCTTCCAAAACAAACATTTGTATGACTCCATGATCTGAGGAATTGCCTGGTCGATAGTTTCTTTGAGTTTTGTTATTTATTCTTTTAAAAATACATTGTAGTTGTGTATAGTACCTACTGCTGACAGCCTGTGTCAGTTGAATGTGTTTGAATAACATTTCCTGTGTATACAAGTGGAACTTAAAATTGTGCAGAGCGACTGTGCTCATTCTGTAAATTGTGCCTACTGTCTTTGCATAAAGAAAGAACCTTTCATGCATCTGTTCATTTTGTGGTGGCTGTATTTCTGCCTAGGACTATACTCAGATTTTAGATGTTGTTTGTCCTTCACGCAAATAGTAAACTGGGTTTAAAAGAATTCTGTGTGGCAACCAGACAAAACTTTTGCTAACCACCAGATCAGATTTTTGAATTACAGCGATATTGTATATCATGCTGAAGACTTGAGTCACCTGCTTTTTAATGTGCTTGGTTTGCATTACAGCAGATGTTTAATATGAAATGTATCAGCTTGCGTGATTTAGTATTGTAAGGACTCATTGCTGTACAGCCTAATCAAATACACCTATTTGCATTTAATTACTTGCAGTAAATACAAAGTGGATTGTGCTTGCCTCAAAGAAAATCCTGAATGTCCAGTTCTCAGACGTTCCGAGCCTACAGAAAACATCCATACTGGATATGAAACCAGAAGGAAAAAAGGAAAGAAAGAGAAAGATGTTTCAAGAGAAAAGGAGACTCAAAATCAGAACATCACATTGGACTGTGAAGGAGCAGCCACCAAAATGAAAATTGCAGATAATAAACAGAGAAAGCTCTCTCCCCTCAGGCTGTCCATTTCTAATAATCAGGTATTGACCAAAAGATGCTCAGAAATAAAAGCTTTTAAACAGAGATACACTTGTTTTGTAGCCACTAAAGGAATTTTAACAAGTCACTGAAAAGGAATGTGGAGATTTACCAAAATTCAGAACGATGGATAAGCTATCAGAATTTTATATACTATTCTTAGTTTTCCTTAATATTTGATATATTTAAATATACGTTAGTTCCCATACCAATTTTAACTATACTTTTTTCTCTTAATTGCTTTCTGGCTCTAATGAGCCACATGTCATGCTTTCAGAAGCTCAGTTCATCTTGAAATGCCTTTTCATTAGTTGCCTGTGTTACTCAGGAGCATAGGATTTTAAACATGGCAATAAGTAACTCTGCTCGTGTAACAAAACTCCAACCCAGAATACTAAGTGTTGACTTAGCTCCATGTTTAATAGTGCTCTGCAGCTGTGTTTATTTCAAAACATACCTTCCTCCTCCCAGCTCAAATGGGATATTTGATAATGGGCAGATAGTACGGTAAAGCTGCCTGGTAATGTACCATGATGGTAAATTTTAAATTAGTCTTTCTTTTAATATGTCTGTTTGTAAGAGCTGTTGGGAGAGGTCCATGATGTAAATTATTAACTTCCATTTTGCAGAGCAGCTGTTAAAGATAACTATTTAACCCGATCATATAGTTACCTTAGTAACTATTTCTTTTTGGGGTAGTAGTGATTTTTTTTCGCCCGTAATGGTTTTTTTGATGATGATTCAGAGGCGCAGAAAAGAGTTATTCTGTGAAGGAGCCATTTATTTCCTAGTTCTTTTAATATCATTTAGAACTTAAGAAAATAAGGTAATAAGGTAAAAATGAGCATATTGACACTGTTTTCTTAAGGTTGATCAAATTGTTCTGGGGTTTTAGCAGCTAAATAGCTTTAAAATACTTGGCAGTCCAGAAGGCATGGTATGTGACTTGCCAGTCATGTCCAGAGAGGCAACGTTTAAACTTTCTCAAGTGATTTTTGGTTCATGTTTTGTACTATATTTTTAAGAAGTGATAACTGATACATGAAACCTTCTCCTGAGCTTTAATGCACTATACAGTGCTTATATAGAATAGTCACAGGAAAGCTTGTATTATTTTTCAGAACTGAACAGTAGGAATTGTGAGAAGAACAAAGCTGTTAAAAGTACATTTATATTTTCCCATACCTTAGCTTTCTTTACTTTAGCACTGTATATGTGAAAAAAGCTACTAAAGCTCCTGACTACTTCTGTGCTTAGGTACTTGTTTTAAGACATACTTTAAATATTTGTCTAGTCCTTTATGTTAAAGTGAAATTGCACATAGGACTAATGAATAGCTTGGTTTTTCTTTCAAAACAGAAACCATTGTTAGGTAACTTTTGTGTTTCCATATGATACGGCACAGTCATTAGATTCTATAGTGAGTGTTTAAATGGAAAATGTGACTTCACTAGAATAGACTTTTCAGCTGAGAACTTGTTAACATCTCCTTTGGCACTCATTCTGTTTCACTAAAACCAATGCTGTTTTTTATGAGTGTAATATAAAGCTCCTGATTATAAAGTGGTTAGATCAGAGACCACTGTTTGTGCCCAAAAGTTTCTGTTGTTTTGTTGTTTTGTTCAGGTTTAATTCTGATACTTTTCTTTCGGTGGGTCTGGGGAGTGGGGATGGAAAATTTTCATTCCAATTAATTGGCTTGGTTATTTTTCATGTAATGATCTGAGGAATCTTAGTTTTGTGTAGCTTTTAGTTTCCCTTAATCTGGAAGAGGAATAGAGCTTCTGTAAAACAGTAACTTCTATCTTTCAGGAGCCAGATTTTATTGATGATATAGAAGAAAAAACTCCCATTAGCAATGAAGTAGAAATGGAATCAGAAGAGCAGATTGCAGAAAGGAGGAGGAAGATGGTAAGTTGGGAAGCAAGTAGCTGCCTAAACTCGTCACTAAAGCTTGTTGACACCTGCTCTTCCCATGCTAATTGCTGCCTTTTTGTAGGCTTGTAGAATCTGAGTATGTGTGAAGTCAGATCCTTACATGAACTTACCCTTAAAATGCAAGACTTGCTATTTGAGAACATTTCATCTGGGTTGATGACTGCTTTCTGACAGAAATCTACTTTTATCTTCAATTGCATATAATTTTTTCACTGCCTTTAGATGATTTCTACAATATCTTTTTTAGATTTAACTGTTTGCTCTTTATTATTGCCTGCTGTTCGTGATATCACTTTTGCATACAGTGTTGGAAATCAGAATTTTACTTGAATTCCCAACTTAAAAGCCTCAGAAATCCTGACTTTCAGAGGTTGGTAGGACAGTGCTACAAAAAGTAACATTTGAAAATAGGCTTTTTTTGTTAGGCATTCAGAAACTTTTAGCAAGTTCTTAAATGCAAAGCAGGACTCTCTTGTTTGTCAGGGTTGGTATGAATGCAAGCCTTTCTTCAGGAGTCCCTATTAATTGCAGTGATTGTAACATCTCCCTTTAATCTGAGGTTCTGCTGAACTTGATCATCATGTCAGTAGATGTTTAACATGTTCTTAAGAACTTCAAAAAATTGGTGAGGGCATTTAATTACATATTTATATATATGAAAGATTATGACTGAAATTGATTGTGACTGTTGTTAAATCCGTCAGACAAGAGAAGAACGGAAAATGGAAGCAATCCTGCAAGCTTTTGCCAGACTAGAAAAACGAGAAAAAAGAAGAGAACAGGCTTTGGAAAGAATCAGCACAGCGAAAACTGAGGTTAAATCAGAATGCAAGGAAGCACAGATTCTGAATGATGCTGAATTTATTCAGGTAGTTACCTGGAGCTTCATTTTTAAGCTAGCCTTTTAGCATTGCGTATTTTGTCAGTTTGGATGTCAAACGGCACTGTAAGATGTATGATTTTATTTTTCCTCCCTCTGAACTCAAATATATTTGACTAAAATCTATGTGGTTCTTTAACATTATACTACCTCTTGAATTTTTTTTGCCAATAAGATACGTATAGAATTATTTAATGAGGAATTTCAGTTACATGAGTTTATGCAAACACACACACACACACCCCAGCTGTGTAATTCAGTTTGTCTTTGAAATTCAGGTAGAGACATTTACCAGTGTTGACTTCAGCCACAGGTGGTGGCTTTCCTTAGGCACTGTCTGTAACCAGGGGTGAACAATTTGCTTCTTCAGTGGGTTATTCAGGAACACATTATAATCCTTTCTCTTATTTTAAAAAGGAAAGGAGTTATTAAAATATATTTTTTCTGAGTTCTAGCAGATGATACTTAACGTTTTAAACAGTTTTTTACTCTGTTGTTGCTGGATGCTTCTTAGTTTGCAAATACTCAGGTTCTGAGCTCAGGTTGTTTCCCTGAACAGTTCCTGTCAGCATTCTGTTAAGTACCTTTTGTGACAGTGCTAAACACCTAGTAAGCTGTAAATGGCAGAAAGAATATTGGACTGGAAGGCATCATGATGTAAGCAGTTGATTTTGAGCTTATGGGTTGAATGAATGCGGGATGGCGGTTCTTGCACACCTCTGTCCTGATGTAACCAGTGACTGGTGTGTGAGTACTCTGCCAATGATACAGCAAGTGCTTGGGAGAAGAATGCAGGAAGTCTTACATTTGCCTTCAAGGCAGTGAGAAATACTATCTCTGAAGTATTGTAGTTCTGACAACAAAAATTAGAGGCTTTTTGAGCCTGTAAAAGAAAAGGGAACTGACATTTTCTTCTAAAAAAGATACGTAGCTCTAAATGTGTATGGGATCTGTTTTCTGTCTATCTTGTACCAGGAACCTGCAAAAGAAGAAACTGCCACCAAGCCTACCCCAGCCAAAGTTAATAGAGCTAAACAGAGAAAAAGCTTCTCACGGAGTAGAACTCACATTGGACAGCAGCGTAGACGACACAGAACTGTCAGCATGTGTTCAGATATCCAGCCATCTTCTCCTGATGTGGAAGTAACTTCACAGCATAACGAAACTGAGAATGCTGCACTGGTAGCTGAGCCTGAAACAGAAACTGTTGTTACAGAAATGGTTACTGAAACAGAAGCTCCAGCACTTAGTAAATGCCCTACTAAGTATCCTAAAACAAAGAAGGTATGTGTCTTGAAGGATAGGGAGAGTTTTAAAAAATTACAGACTTCATCAGTATGCAACTGCATATATTTTTTTTGCTGATTCATTTCTTTAAATGCCACCATTGCATAGCCAGTCACTGGTAATAGATTAAAGTATGTGTAACATCCTTTGGTAGAAGTTCTTTTGGATTTTAAGAGACTTCCAAAATGTATCTTTCAGAGCAGTTTTGGAACAAAATGGTTTCTAAAGGGATTGAAATCCTACACATAACCAAAACATAATTAAAGCCATTAATTTAAAGAGGAACAAAAAAAAGGAAATAAGTTGTCTTTCCTTCGTTTGTTGTATACTTCAGATAGCAAACAGAGTATCTCCGAGGAAATCATTAAAACTTCTAGTGCTTCTCAAATACCTGTTCTAAAAATGAATGGATTTAAACACTGCATGTGTGGAGGGAAGATTCTTTACTGTTTAGTGCTTCTTTTTTTTAAAGCTTTTGTTCATTAGACTACATTGCAAAAAACTTTTAAGAAATGGCACGGTATTTTGAGACACTCAAAAACCTTAAATCTGCAAGTGTGAATAAAGCAGTAAAACTTTCTGCTTTAATATTCTACAGACTGCATTAAAAAGTGTTTTTAGCATGATTTGGAAGAAGTTCTGAAAATTTTATTCAGTGGAGGGAAAGGGGGAGGAAGTCATAGGTTGAAACTTCTTGTCAAATGAATAGCAACAATTTCAAGATGGTTTTAGCTTAAACCCCCAAACATACTTAACTTAGATATATTTCCTTTTTCTTTTCAAAGAGCACCTGAGTCATCCTGTAACATTGCTTATTACACCACTATTAAATTCTTGTCAGAGGGAAGACTAGAATCTTTCTTCCTTTCTTGTGTGTTGCATAGTAGAAAAGAAGGAAGATTTCCAAAGTCTGAATTTTACTGCACTTTTTTGCCATTTAATAATACTAAGGATAAATATCTGTGAAATGTCTCATCACATTGCACCCAGCATACCCTAAGTACAGAGAAAGTCTTGCTTTAAAAATTCCATATAAATGGGTTTGTAAAAGACAAATATATTATGATAATCTGTGCTAAAGACTTAATATCAGATTAATAATATTTAATACGCTGTTTTTGCATATCCTTAATTTTCAGTTGTTGTAAAATTTAGGAAGTTAGTTTATCTGTTAATAGAAACTAAAATCCACTGGCGTGGTTTTTCAAAACACTGAACTAGGAAAGAATACCCTTTTGTGACCAGTGTGCCTTAGTCCATGTGTTGTAATTTAATGTATCTACAGTTGAAGAATGTTCAAGGCACCTGCCTGACGTACTGACTGAGGCACAGTCCTGATCATACAGAAATCTGATGAGGAGTTTATTTAACTTTGTTCTATTAATGTTACATTATTTTTCCTCAGTCTAGGTGCTCAGGCACAAGTTTAAATTTTGTTTTGGAATTCTGCTACTAAATTGACATTGTTAAGTACAGTTGAGATGGGCACTTGTATAGTAATGTTTGGTGAGGATTAAATACAAAAGAACTAAATGTAGTTTACAACAAAAGAGATAACCAAAACCCCCCAGACTGGTATGTAAACAAATCTATACTGATGTCTTCTGCTGTCCCCATTATTTCACTAAAACTGTGGTCATTCTCACTGTGTATTTTTAAACTTGCAGCCTGGAAACTATTTCTGATTTGTGTAATAGTTGACTAGGTGAATAATTAGACTAAAAAAATTTTAAAAGCCACTGATAAAAACACTCATAAAACAGTAATTTTTTTTCTCTCTCTGTTTAGCACTTGGTCAGTGAATGGTTAAGTGAAAAGAGTGATAAAGCAGGGAAGCCTACAGACAGTCTGCCAGAAAGGCCTCTCCGCATAACTACCGACCCTGAAGTTCTGGCTACTCAGCTGAATTCTTTACCTGGTCTCACTTACAGTCCACATGTATATTCAACTCCAAAGCACTATATTCGTTTTACTTCACCATTCCTTTCAGAAAAGAGGAGGAAAAAAGAACCTGTGGAAAACATTACTGGCTCTTGTAAGAAGGTAATGCTTCCCTTCATTACGGTTCCGCACCCATATTAATTAAAAAGAATTCCTAATTGCTAGCATAAATTTAGGCAGGAAAAAAAGCTCGTTGGCAAACCATTTCAGTTGTGTTATGCGTTTTGAAATGTTCATCGTTAAACTTGTAAGTCACTAATTGGAACTTGTATTACAGCGTTGGTTGAAGCAGGCTCTGGAAGAAGAAAATTCAACAATGATTGATAGATTTAATTCACCATCACAGGAGAGATCCAGAAGTCCAGCCATCAACGGTGAACATAAAAGTCCTTTATTACTGAATGACAGCTGTTCCTTAACAGGTGTGAAGCCTTTACTAATGCAGTACATAAGAGCTGTATCAAAGTAGCTGAATGTGGAGGACTGTGTTTTTTGAAGTAATCATACTTTGTTGCATGGTGCTTGAGATTCCCCCCCCCCTCTAGTGTGTATTAATAAGAAACCACCCTATCTCAGAGAATTTACAGTCAACAAAAGACTAATGTTTTTGACTATTAGTATTAGGAAGTCAGGTGTTAAATTGACTTTCCATGCTCTTCTATATATTTAGAAATGCTTTAAAACTCAGTAAGCTTGTGTAGCACACAGGGGAAAAGCTGTGTAATCTTGTAGGTATAATAGAAAATAGGAACACACTAAAAACTAAACACACTTCCATAGGGATATGGAGCTGGTCAGATGATTCCTGTTTACAGTCCTGAACTTGAAATTTCCACTTATTAGCTGAAGTGTCTTAAGAACGCATAGAAGTTGACTTTCCCTTTTCTGGAAGCATAGACAGTTCTTACAACATCTTAACACAGAGATTTCAGATACTGATGTATCTGTAGGCTGTTAAAGAGTTTATTTTTCCGGAAGTCTGTAGGCTGTTAAAAGTTCATCTCTCAGGAAACCTGCCCTTAAGAGATTTTTGTAATTATATAGCTTTTTAATGTGGAATTCTTAATTTCATTACATAAAGTAACAACTGTAACTGAGCACTATATCTAGATATCTTCAGCTTTTTTCTGATTTTAACACACAGATTTAACCACACCCCTGAAAAAACGAAGACTGTATCAGCTGTTGGAGTCTGCATTCTCAGAAACCTCCACACCTACTCCTTCTCCATATGCCACACCAACCCATGCTGACATCACTGCCTCCGAGCCATCCTTGTTTGCTACTCCTCCTAGGGTAAAAACGGAAGATGAAGCTTGTAGAAATGGTTACAAACCCATATATTCGCCAGTTACTCCTGTAACTCCATGTATACAGGGAAATACTATGCACTTTGAGGTGAGATTTACGTTGAATTTCAGTGTGTTCAGAGAACGTGTTTAAACATTCCAGTGTAAATTGGATTTGTACTTCACCTACGAAGGGAGGGGTTTATATTTCTCCAAGGTAAAAAATAAATTGACTTGCAATTTCTTCTTGTCTGTTTAGAATATTTCCTCACCTGACAGTTCCCCAGAAATAAAAAGGCGAGCTTACAGTCAAGAGGTAAGGAAATGTGCCCAATCCTGAAATGGTATCTTGATTTCACCTGTATGGCTGCACTGTTCTTAGTAAAAGCTTTTGAGCCGCCATTGCAAATTTCTCAGAATGTAAAGTGTAAGTTCCCTGTAGGTTTTATTTGCTTACTGCTTTATATTTCCACTTTACCAGTTACATTCTCTACTTTAAAGTTCTCTTTCTGCATAATTTAAAAATCCTGATGGCTGTAACAGAAAGGACTAACTACTGCAATTTGCAGATAAGAACAGAAAAAGAACACTTTGCTTTCCAGGCTTTAGTTAGATTCAGAGTAGTAGTTTAATTGTAGTTAAATTTCTCCTTGTTACCAGCATCTCTTAATTTGTTTTTGTTGATCCTAATTACTCTCAGAGTGAGAGAGCAGAGCAGAAAGTTAATAAATGGGCATAAGTGGATTAATTGAAGAGCAGCAAAGTGCTGTTGGAATGTGCCTGTGTACTCCCAGCCTGCAGAATGCATGTGTCTTGCTTTGTCTCAAAATTCAGAGTTGTTTTGGAAAAACTTTTCTTTCTCCCTCTTTGAAATAAGTGTTCTGAGACTGAGAAAATTTTCATGTTGAGTTGAAGCGAGTGCTTTGTAGCTTCCTGGCCAGGGACTTGTTCCTGTTGATGCTCCTCCCCTTCCTTTGTCAGTCATAATAAAACCTGGCACTGTTTTTATTTTGGTTAATGTACATTTTGCTATAATGCTTTAACCTAATACATGGGAATAGTAAAGATAAGTGTCTGGCTGTAGAATTGTTTCTTATAAACAGATAAATTCATGGCACTGGGAGGCTGTTAATCCCACTTAGAGGCACAGGTAAATATCAGAGTAGTTGCGGTTTTGATGGAGTGCGAAAAGATAGTTGACATGTGTTTTCTTCACACAGGGTTACGACAGAGCATCGATTCTAGCACTGAATTCTTTCAGAAATTCCAACCTGACAGAAATGGGCCTGCAAGAAATAAAGACTATTGGATATTCTAGTCCAAGGAATAGGACTGATGTCACGCGGCAGTGCACTGGAGAAATGGAATCTGTGTCAGACCTCCAGCTGGGACTCGAAGTAATTGAGCAAAGTGCACTGCATAAAAACCTGGAAGCCCCCACACATGATAGGACTGATGCAAACAGCCAATTAGAAACTGCTCATTGTGGACGGGGCACAATTTACTCTTCCTGGGTAAAAAGTCCTGACAGGACAGGTGTAAATTTCTCAATGAATTCTAATTTGAGGGACTTGACCCCTTCACATCAGTTGGAGGTAGGAGGTGGATTCAGAATAAGCGAGTCCAAGTGCCCGATTCAAGATGATGGAAGAGGCATGTTCATGGAAGCATCTGTTTTTTGTACTTCAGAAGATGGAATTGCACCTGGCTTTGGAAGGACTGTCAATAACGACAGTTTGATGGATGGAAATTGCACACCCCAGAATCCTCCACAAAAGAAAAAGGTTATAACTTTAAGAATAATTTGGCCTGCGTTATATCAACTGCTAATGATACTTCTATAATAGAAAGGGTCCTAGTGTAAAAAAAACCAAAGCAGCTGGTGGCTCATCTTTACGTGCTACAATGTAATAGATGTTTTTCAGGGGAAATAATGAAAGACAAAGAGTAAAGCTGCATACAACCATCAGTAAATTTAATTATTTCAAGTAATAGGTACAAATTAAGGTCTGTTTCATATGAGTCTTCAATCATTTGCTCAATAAATTGCTTTTCAGGGAAAATGGTTGCTTATGCCACCTGGTGTTACGCTGTTCTGTTACACAGAATATATGCTAGCATCATAGAAATCATATACTGTGAACATCTGTTATGAATTACTGCAAGAATCTTAGTGCACTAACAGAGTGGGGATATGCCAGTTTAAAAGTCAGAGCTGCACGGAAATCCTTAGTTCCAAGGAATATTTTTCTTGGCTTAATTTAGTGGTTGGTTTGGGATTTTTTAGCAAATATTGTGTTTGTAAATTAAGCACAATCTAAATTTTTAGTCTCAGAAAACAATTCTTGCAGGTAGGTGGTGTAGTGAGGGGCAACTCAAACCAGGATTTGGAAGTTCCTTTGCGTAGCTCTTAGATTGCCTTGCACTGTCAGGTGAGACTCCCTTTGCAGACAGGGCAACAAACATGTAAGGCAGCGGTCTCCAATGCAACAGCTCGCCCATTCTGTCTCATCACAGGCTGTAGTAATCCTTATTTGAAAGATGTCATTTATTTTCCTGGTGGAAGTAGTGATGAAGGGAGTTGGGGGCACTTTGTGTGTGTACATAGATGCACAGTGGAGTTTTGGTTTTTTGGTCATGTTGCAGCCCCTTGTAAATGCCTTCTCCCCCATGGGCAGGGGGCATCGTGCTGGGGCACACTCAGGATTGCTCCTCCAGTTCTCCAGCAGATCTGGCTTTTTGTTTATTTTGCTTCAAGCTGAGACATAAATGGAGCAAGATTGGCAGGAGCTCTGTTCTTTACCAGGTCAGGGTCCTGAGAACTTTATAGATCCTGTGTGTGTTACTGTAGCCCTGCTATTTTGGCAAACCCAGAAGGAAAACATAAGCCAAAATTTCTGTAACTTCCCATTCTTCTTTGTCTGAAGGCTGAATGAGTCTTGACAAATCCTAGAAGCATTTAGTGCTTCAATAATCCTCCCCCCTTCTCTTGCTGACAAGGATTCTTCCATGTTACTGATGAGGGGTTATGCTACACTAATTCCCAGATTAAAAAAGGTGTGGCTGCCCCCTGGCACCCCTCAGTCCCAGGATTTGTAAAGTTTTAGTCTGAAGTTTTCTAAAATCTACAAGTTTCAGTTTGAAGAAACAACCAGAGAATTGCATCTGTATCCCTGAAGGAATGGGTTTAGAATTTCCAAGGACACAAACAAAAAATGTGCAACCTTTGACAGTATAAAAAAGGTGGTGGTGGACTGGATCTCACTGAAGGTGAAAGGAATTCTGTAGGAAACAAAGTCTTTTCCCTAGGATCACATGAGACAGGAATATCCTAAGGCAGACCTTTGGAGGAGGTTTTTTTGTATTTCAGCATTTTTGTGAACATTTGCTCCTCTTTCCTTGCACCATTGCACCCTTTTCAGTACAGTCCTGCACATAGTGGCCGCACTGCATAGGTTTCATCTGCTCTTAAGCTTTCTTTAAAGCACTAGTCTTACAGAATCCCTGCTCTGTGATGTGGAAATAGTACAGAATGTTTGAAAGCAAGATCAGTTCTTAACTTGAACTTTTTTTATGGAAAATCAGATACTCTTAACTGTTTTTACTCTGACATATGGATGAGTCTCTAATGGATAGAGATCTGTTTGAAAGCAAACAGAGAAAAAACCCTTAGGACTGCAGACAAAGCAGGCTGCCTTGCTTTTTTCTCTGTGTAAGAATGGATGACTGCTTTTATTGAGGACTAAGCCAGTTAAACATTAATTGTTTTCACTATTGCATTTCAGTTTCTTGCTTTGGATGTTGTATGGTTCAGAGTAGGTTGTTGATAACTAGAAGAGTTTCTAGACATTAAATGTCATTTCACCAAATTTGTGCAATTACTGCATAAAGTGGGTGTGAAAGTCAGTATTTCAGCTCTCCACATCCTGAAGATTCATAGCAAAAACATTTGAAATTTTTTTTTTTTTCCCCTGAAGGCAACTTACTAACCATTTAAACTGATCTCTATTCTCTGAAAGGTCAGTGTAGGGATTTTACATACATCTATACAAAGAAGAAACCACTTGTCATGTGTCATTATTTTTGGTAATAATGTTAGAAGTAGCTTAAAATACGTTCTTAGTCGGTCTCTTTTAGTGTGCAGTAAAGACAAATTCAAAATAAACTCTGGATAAAGAACGAAAGTTTAAGTTTGAAATTCTTCAAAGAGCTTAGAGAATCCTTTGATCTATGCAGCAGAGTGAAGCAGGGGTAGTGGGGTTTTCATACAAAGGAGTCAGTCTGAGAGCAGGATGTAACATCTCTTGAAATTAGCGTTGCTGTATCAGTATATCCTTACTAATGCTGCAGTTTCAGGAGAAACTGTGGAGTCCCCTGTAGCTACAACCAAAGGTGAACCTTTTGCTGACCTGTCTCATCTGCTTCTTCCCTGAATCAGAATACGTACTTGTTCTCTCGGCAGAAGCTTTTATAGAACATCATCGTTGCAGTTGTTAGTAGCTCAGTACTGTGTAAATTCACTGCAGATGTGGTGAAATATCTTCAATTAATCTAGGCTCATTTTCTTTTAGAACCAATTAAATGGTGTGTCTTACTAAACTAGTACATTTAATTGAAACTGAGAAACGAAATGAGTAAAATTTCCCATCTAATGTTGGGTTTTTTGGTTTTTTTTCCTCCTAACTTAGGTGTCCTTGTTAGAATACCGTAAGAGACAAAGAGAAGCTCGAAAAAGTGGCTCAAAGACAGACAACTTCCCCCTGGTTACTGTATCTCCTCATGCTGCTGGTGGAGGAAATACAAGTAGTAACAATGGTGCTAATGATGGGTATAACAACAGTGGCGAAAATGGGGAGCAAACTGATAACACTGCGAGCCTGCCTTTACCACTGCCAGCTACTGTTTATAACGCAGCTCCAGAGGACACTGGCAACAACTGTGCAACTAAGGAATCTTCCTCCAGTGAGAAGAATGAACCAGAAGTTCAGTGGTAAGCTACAAAACTGTAGGACTGAAGTTTGGAAGAATTATGTACTTAATGTCTTTTCAATTTGAAATTAGTTTTCATTAAGGGTGCAGTGAAAGATCATTGACTGGAAGCTCTTTCATTTAGTAAAGAGTTGTCTCATCTCCTTGCCCAGAAATACAGCAGATACCTCATAAAGATTAAAATATATGAAAATTACCCATAAGACACTGGTTAAATTATTTTAATTCTGCTCTGCTTTATTATTTTTTGAGAGCAGAGTAGGTATCAGTTTGAGCATTCATGTCCTTGTATTTCCACTGCTCTGTCTGTGGACTGAAAAGAATGTTTTTTGTGTTAGATCTCAAAGCCAAAATTACTGTAGGGAAGAGTGTGGAACAGGGGAATAATCCACATTGATTGGCAAAAGCCTCTGGAAGACCTTAGGAGATCTGTTTTTCAGTTGTCGCTGGAACGTGTGTGGGATGTTTGCTGTTGCGTAGTTGCCACGTGCAGGGCTGGCCACTGGCTCCTGCTCAGGTAGGGAGTTTGTGGTGACACTGGCAGTGTTGTTTAGGATGGTTAAATGGTTCCCTTGTTTGCAGACCACACGGTCAGTTGGATGCCCTGCCAGATGTTCTAAACAACCAAAAATCCTGAGGAGAGATGGGAGTATGGATGGGGATGAGGTAGAGTGACTTCAGTCTGTATAAAACACCGCACAGATTTTTCACTGTGTTTTTGGTAGCTTTAAAATAGATGGTCAGTTGTGGTGGCGCTGTTATTAGTGCAGAGTAAACCCTGCAGGTGTTCTTCATGCTGTAGTGAAGGCTTAACTTCGTTGGGGACAAACATGGGCTGAGGAGTTGAACCATCCTCCTGCTCACATGCTCCAGCTATTCCAGAAGGATTTTGTAGAGCCAGTTGAAGGGGGAATATAAGTGCATATATAAGTCTTCAACATTCCACTGAAAAGCAGCTGTAATTTCCCTGTGCAGAAGCTGCTGCACTATATTGTAATCAATGGATGTGGAAACAGGTGAAACAGGGAAGAATTTACTACTCAGATCTTGCAGTAACCCTGCACTGCAGCACCAAAATTTATTTCAGTGCAACAGTATCACAGAATAATGCCGTATGTCCTTGCCATACAGGAAATTGGAGTTTAGTGGAGCGCTGTTGTTCATGATGTTCTTGATGAGGTTGTGATTGAGAGATGTGATCGATTATAAGAGAGAAGGTAAAACTGTCATTGCATACCCACTATCTGGCAAGTAGATGTAGAAGCTTAAACAGATACATTTATAGTAGTGCACTATTTACAACTCTGGATCCATTGTTAAAGAGAAGATTCTTGACATCGGACAAGAAGATGATTTTTCCAGTTTTGAAAGAGAAGTTTCTACAAATGGAGACTGTACCCATGACATACATTTTTTTACTTTTCAGTTGTTTAGAAAAACTTGATGATCCAGGTATTTCCTTATTAAGAGGAATTGCCAGTTCTTGTAATGTAACAAGGCTGCAGGAAACGGCTGTATTTAGTGGGAGAAAATAGATACAAACCACTTAACTAATAATAATCCTTATGTACAACCAGCCCTGTAAACTCTCTGACTCTGCATTTGCATGTACATTGTCCTAAATGTGGTCTGTGGGAGTACATCCTTTTAAATTTAAAATGTGCTCCTCTCTTGCAGGACTGCATCAACCTCTGTGGAACAAGTGAGAGAACGAAGTTATCAGAGAGCTTTACTTCTCAGTGATCACAGGAAAGACAAGGACAGTGGTGAGTTGACTTACCATGTTTATAGTATAAATCTAACCAGTTCCCCCATAGTAGTTTAATCATTCTAACACTGTGTTTGGGTCTGCTTCATCTGTAGGGGGAGAGTCACCTTGTAGGCCATGCTCACCGTCTCATGTTCAGTCTCCATCTCATTCAAATCTCATTTCCCAGTTGCAGCTTAAGGTCCCTTCTTTGACTGAATTTATGGAAGGTCAGTAAGCAGATGACCTTGTATGACACTTGACTTATTGAATAGTCTCTTGTAACAGCTTTAATAGCTCTTTTAAAGTCACATATAAAGAGCTCTGATCTCTGCAGAAGATTTGATTTTCCCACTTTGATACTTATCTCTGCTTTATTTCTGTAGAACCCGATTCTGAAAATCCAGAGCCAACTTCTGAATGTCCGTCCCCAGATACTTCACAAAGGACTTGTAAGAGTCCATCAAAAGCAAGCAAGGTAATGAATGTACAGTGTTTGCACAAGAAGCATAGGAATAGCCATATACATCTGATCTGTCTTTAAAAAACATTAATCTTAGTATTTACTACTTAGGTTACATACCTACATATTCATCTGACTGTGCAGTAATTTCATATAGGTAAACACTTGTAAGAATATTTGTCCGTACACACTAAAAAGTCGGTTCATGTGCTGTTCTTTCAGTAGCTGCACCTGTTTATGGATGATGCAATCTCTAGACAGAGAAGAGACTGTGGATTCAGTTCTGAGGGGTGATTGCTGAAGAACTAGCACTCGGAACCAACAATAGGGATGTGATTTACCCTTAACAGGAGGTTAAACCCTTGCCATGCCAGGGTTTGGCACTGTCAGTCAGGGCACTGATAACATGGAGGAGGATGTTCAGTAGTTGCCTGTGCTGTGTTAAATGAAGTAATTCAGGCTGTAATATTTAGTCTCTTTGATTGCACTACCTCAGCTTTAAAATGTTAAATCACTCTAACATTGGCTTTATTTTTGAAAATGGTCTTCTCTGGAATTAACTTCTTTCAGATTCAGAAAACTAAAACTTAACAGAATCAGACTTTGACATGATGGATCGTATTTCTGTTACAACTGTAAAATACTCTTGCTAGTCTTTGAAGAATTACTGACACATACTTGCTAAAAATGTCTTCCTAATCTTTCCGTTGTTGATGTTTTTCTCACACCAAATATTTATCTTGCGCCTCAATGCTCTTTATCCCATCAGGGAGTGGGGAAGAATATTTTGAGATGATCTTTTCTCTCTACTGCATGCTGGTTGAATATTTTGAATATTTAGCACTGACTTGACTTTCTTTTCATCCCAGCCCTCTTCACCGAATCCTGTAGTTTCAACACAGTCTCTTGGGAAAACACCCACAAAACCAGATTCGCACTGGGAAACTGCAGCTAATGCACCTGAGACCGAATGTGCGACTCATCCGAAACCCGAGGTGCAGCAAAAACAGCTGACAAACAATGTCCAAGCACTTTCAAAGACTCATCCATCTCAATCACATCTGCGCAGTTCTGCTGAGCAACTTTCACACCCACAGAAGTTGCCTTCCGCACCTTTGAAGCTGCATTGCCCCCCTTCGCCTCATGTAGAAAATCCTCCCAAGTCTTCTACCCCTCACGCGCCTGTGCAGCACGGTTATCTTTCACCAAAGCCTCACTCACAGCAGTTGGGATCTCCGTACAGACCTCATCATCCACAGTCACCTCAAGTTGGAACGCCCCAGAGGGAAACACACCGAAACTTCTATCCGGCAGCACCGACCCTCCAGCCCAGTAACCAGCCACAGGCGAGCGGGCCCCTGTTCACTCAGACGACATCGGGACAATCTTCAGCTTCCTACAGCCAATTTAACCAACAAAATTTGAACAGCAGTGCGCCACCTCCCCCACCCCCTCCACCTCCTTCTTCTACTTACTATCAAAGCCAGCAGCCCTCTGGAAACTTTCAGAGCTACAGCCAGCTGAAGGGCAGCATACCCCAACAGACCGTGTTTTCATCTGGACCAAACCAAGCACTTCCTGGCACTGCGGGTCAGCAAACGGTGCCGGGACACCACGTAGCTGCAGGGCATTTTTTGCCATCTCAGAACCCCAGTATTCATCACCAGGCATCGGCATCCGCTGCTCCGCCGCCGCCTCCACCACCACCTGCTCCAGGGCCTCACCTTGTCCAGCAGCAAAGTACTCATCAGCAGCACTCTGTAGCACATGTTGTGGGTCCGGTTCACGCCATGGCAGTGGCTCCTGGATCGCACATTCATTCTCAAGCTGCTGGTCACCATTTGCCACCACCACCTCCGCCACCAGGTCCTCTCCCCCACCACCAACCTCCCCATCCTTCAACGGGACACCAAGGTTTGCAAGCACAACACCAGCATGTTGTACACTCGGCACATCCGCCCCC
>VWZF01003558.1:159963-247020 GCA_013396755.1 Sclerurus mexicanus | reverse complement strand
AATTTATGATGGCAGTAACAGGGAATTTGACTACAGTCTCACCTCCACTTCTCCCAAAAGGATAGATCTGAGACTTGATATTCTCAGTGGAGAGGATGAGACCCATCAACGGGCTTGCTCCTGCCTTCCCCAAAGCAGGAAGGCCTCTTTGGTAAGAAGTGGGCTTCCAGCTGGGTAGGAGCACACCCAGGAACACTTGTACACTGTGATTGCCATACAGTTACATTTTGCAGATCTAGTACACTTCTCACCAGCAATCTCACAATCTCCTTGCTTCAATAAACTACCCTCATCATGAATCTGCGTTTGTGAAAATTCTTCCTGAACGTCACCAGACTTAAGTGTTCGAATCAGTAACTGAGCCCAGCCGGACCAGCTGGAACACAAGGCCAGTTGTTTACTGCCAAATTTCTATACTCTTAATGCAACCCATGGCCTTCTCCCTTCTTCGCAGGCATGTATCTGACACAGACAGTCTCCACACGACACCACAAAAAACACTCGAGAGACCCCGTGGTGCTTCTGGAATGTGCCCTGAACTGCTGAGGAGAGTGATGGGGTCTCGCCCAATACAGGAGGCCGAACGTGGCTCCTCCACAGCGTCACAACCTCACTACACCATCTGGTACGGGGCATGCAGGCCACACTGCACTTAAGCAAAGTGGTTTGCCAGGTTGGTGGTTGTCCCTGGCTGTAACCTACTGCCCATAAAATGCCATCAGGCATCAGTTCCAGGGCAGGAGAAGAAACCTGTGTCAGAATGCCCAAGAGACTGAGCATCTCAACGCAATGGAATAAAACCCCCAAAGGCTCAGCAGGCCATGTTTCTGCTGGCTCAGCCCTCACAGAGGTTGCAGTGCTTGAAAAGGCAGCTCTCCAGCTGACATCATAAAGTCCCCAACAGAGCAAGTCTGCAAACAATCCATCACTTGCAAGTGAAAGAAGAGTCCTGCTGGTAACAGAAACTCCAGATGTGCTGCCCACAGCTGGCCCACTGTCCCCTCTCCTTTCCCCCTCGCAGGGCAGGAGGGTTGCTGAGAGAGGAACGTAAGCAGAGGTTTACGTCTGAACATTTACGGTACAAAGGTGCCCCATCAGCACCCACCAGCCAAACACAAAAAGGCTCCACTTTGGGCCCAGAACTGTCCCACAGTATGGATGTACAGGAAGGACAGCACATCTGGGAGCAGCACATTCATTTCCAGACTCACTCTCAGCCCTTCAAACCTCTGTGCGACTCTGCAATTTAACTGCTGAAAATCTTACCTTTCGGAAGGCTTCCTAAGGTGTGTAGTGGTGACTACTTACAAGAACATGCAGTGAATTATGGAACAGGAATGCTACACTCAGAGAGTACCAAAAAGTGATAGAAAACAGTGACTTCTTATAGACTGCAAGCAAATAATTATTAAAAAAACCAAAAAAAACAAACAGGCTGTGTCCATGGCTTCTCCAGCTGACAGCATTCATTGCAAGGGTTGTCCTAATCATTTACCAACCTAAGCTAGCTCTGGGGAAGAGGGTGTTTCCATGCAGCACTGTCTCCATCTCTGCATTCACATTTTATTGTTTCCAGCATACTTCCTCCCTCAGCTGTGGTAAGGTAAGATTGCATGATGAGGCCCCTGGCGTCACTGTGGAAGGCGAGTTCATGCTGTTGGAACACTCCTTATTTTGTAAATGCCCACATTAAGGCCAGCAGAATTTTTCTGCTGAGAAACTATTTTAGCACTGTAGACTGAAGTTTTCCACAAGAAATTGTGAAAGTGTTTAAAAATATAGGATAGGGTAAAAATATCTGTGTGGCGGCCACAAATTAAACTAGCACTTCAGTTCAGTAAGGATCATGATGCTGACCATGGAATCAAAATAGGTAAGTAAAAGACAACACAACTGAAGTGGACAAAAAAACCTTAAGAATTAATTTTCATGTGGTGGGCCCTTCTCATTTGCATCCTAAAGCACGAGAGAGCAGCACAGAAAATGGAAGTGTCTGCCAAGATGTATTTTTGTCTCTTTAATGAGGTTTGTACCATGCAGTTGGAAGGGAGCAAGCCTGTACCTGTATTTAAGGTAGGAGTAAGGGAGAAATTAAAAGCACAGGCTCCACTCATCTGACACCATCCATATTCAGGGCATTAGCATGAATTTTCAAAGAAGTGCTAAAAATGTAATACTAAGTCAGAACTTCCTAATAGAAGTTCTGTATTTAGATTTTTTTACAGCAAAGCACACAGGCAATAATCTGCAGAGGACAACGGAGTTGTCAGAGCTGTAAAACCCCTGCTAACAAAGCGGAGGCAGCAATGATCCCTCTGAAAAATGGAATGTTAAGTCAGAAGGAAATTACTAAAAAAATTTCTGAAGGACCTTGGGGGGAGATGCTATTTAAAGCCTTCTCTGATGACGGTAACACAAGGAAACAGTGCTAGTCTATGAAATTTGTCAAAGACAAATTTAAGATGTGTCACCAGGCAAGAGGAGGATGGATTATTGAACCGTAAGACATGGATGATATGAAGGCCCGGGCAGCAGCGGGATATATTCTGCTGCTACATATATATGACATGGTCCTGAGAACGAACACAAGGACTACTGGTGAGGCCTCCTGGTACAGCAGATGGAAGTGAAGGAGGTGGAGGAGAGCCCTCCCCTTCCTTCCAGGATGGCAGATGAGCAGCACTGCTTCTCATTGTTACATCTTCCACCAGGCAAAGCCAGCACCTCGCACAGGTTTGGCTCACAAGGGCACAGGGTTAGCAAATAACAGAAGAAAAATAAAAGTGTTTCCAGTGCCAAAAGTTATTAATCATTTTTACAGTCAAAACAGCTTCTGTGAAGACCCTGGGAAAAAGGACACCCTGGAGTTATTACTGGGCTCAGTCAAGATGGGGCCCTATAAAAAGTACATGAGCATTTGTGTTACAGTGACTAAGAAGGAACTTACAAACGCTTTTCCTTTTTAAAAGGCACCCTCCTCCATCTGAATGTCACAAACTGCTTCAGGCAATTACTGCAAAGGAACTCAATCCTGTAAACTCATTAGCTGCTAACCTTTCTTTCTGTGCCTGTGACTTCAGTGGCACAACTCAAACCTTCTCTCTGAGGTCAAACTTACTTATGGACAGGAGCAAAAATCAGGATTTCTTTATTTTCACTCAAGGCTGATGTTTTTGAAACAGGAGCCTAGAGCAGGACTTCTAAGCCCACCTTTACATCACAGTGAGAAATTCTCTGAAGAGACTCAGGCCTGTGCCACAGGGTTTCTGATCTCCAGTGCTCAGCCCACAAGCAGACGAGTACAAAATGCATCAGTTTGATGACCTATCTCTCCTACCCTGCCAGCCCACCAGATGCAAATCCCTCCTGGGGGCACCAGAGGCTGGCAGTACTGGCGTGGCCAGGGAAAAGGAGAAGGATACCTGGTGCCCAATTCAAAGAAGAGATGCTCAAGGGAGCAGGAAACTTGACACCTCCGTTTTTCCTCCACAAATCATTTCAGTTTTCCCAGCCTGCAACAGTAGAATAACGGGGATGATCTGAAAACACAGCTTGGGCTATTACTCTTTCCTCTTGCATTTGAGATTTTCTGGTTTGACTAGAAACAGGTGGGACCCAGTCTACTTAATATTCCACAGCAAACTAGCACGTACATTCTGTGTGGTGGGTGAACCAAGACTTTCAATGCACTTAAACCCCCCGAGGAATGTCACTGAAATTCAGGCCCTAGAGGACAACAGAGACAGTTTGAAGAGGCTCGTGGAAGCAGAGGAACTCTCCACTTCACAGGAATTTTACAAACTGCCCTCTTCTGTGCACTGCCAACACTGCAGTTATTGAACAACTGTTAGGTCATTTTGCGGATCTATCACATCATTAGAAAATGCCAACCCGTCTGCTGTAAGGTGACAATTAGGACCATGAGATACACTTTAAGGGAGGGTCAGACTGAGAGGTCTTTCTTAATTTAGTCCCAACCTCTGACAGTGGCGAACAGGAAGGGGCAGTGAGGGCTGGCAGAGGAGCCTTTCTGCGGGCCCTGCCTCTCTCCAGGAGCTGCCGTCCCTGTCCGGGGGTGCCCGTGGGCCTCCAGTCTGTGCATCTCAGTTAATGGGAGACTGTTTTAAGCCTCTCTCTCTGCTCCCCGTGGCCGCTCCTGAAGCTCACTGCCTGCTGAGTAGGGAAGTGCTTGTTTTAAAGCCACCCCCTCTAAATTTCACTGGGTTTCCTCCAGCTCTTACCCGGTGGGTGCTGGCAAACAGCAGCTCTGTCTTCAGCTTATCCACCGACTTCCCAGTTACGTAAACCTCTACAATTCCTCCACCAACCTTCTCTGCTCCGCACTACAAAGCCCCAGGCATCTCAGACTCCCCCAGAAGGAAGCTGCTCCCTCCTAGATCACCACTGCTGCCCTTCTCTGCGCTGTGCCTCACGCCATGAAGAGCCTCCCCAAGGACACGAAGGCACACAGAGGTCCCTGTCGCACCAGAAACATCCACACGCAGACCAGGCGGCTCTCAGGCAGGGCGGGGTGAGTCACTGCATCGTGTCCTGCCTCGTGACCCCGAGCTCCTGGAGCCCAGCACTGCCCCTCAGCACCCCAGCGGGCTGCGCTCGTGCCAGCGGAGTCACCAGCAAGAGGGAATCCACGACACTGCCCGGCAGGAAAGCACTCACCAGCTGCAGCTGGCAGCTCCAGATGTTCTCCCCACCACGTAACAGGATGCTTCCCACATACCCTTGTCCCTCGATACAGCACAGAGCGGTCTCATGCGCTGAGGGGACAAAAGACACTTGAGGCATCACCACATTCCCTCACATGTCACAAAAGCCATCTGCCCTGCCTGCTCCTGGAGAGAGAGACTGCCTGCACACAGCTGAGTGCCCACTGCCCAGGTATTCCCTTCTCACCTCCCTTATTTCCTACCAGGAGCACCCGCTGGACCACCACAGATGATCCAAAGTTGCTGACAGAAGATTTTCCATCACGTTACAAGCTACGCACCGAGTCCTCACATTTGCATGAACATCAGACAACAGATTCACAAAGACACTTGTTAATATCCACACTTTGTTGAGTACTTCCCAGAATGAACTTTAAATGAAATACTGAATACTGCAAATTGTGCCTTTTCCCAGAAAGCCAAGTTTACACCGAAATTCTTCTTTACTAAGAGCTCTCCATTTAAATGGATATACTTCTTCAGTACCCATAAACGAACATATTCTCCTTTTGGATAGCATTATGCTTTAAATTAGTGTTGCATAAATACCGTTACCTTTTTTGGTGAAAAACTCCTTGGAATATTTCCCCAACATAGCGTATTTTCGAGGGATTTTTCCCAGCAGTTCAATGATCAATGCTATGTGGTCTGCATTGGAGAACATTGCCAGCAAAACAGAAACATACAACAGTTTAATCAGTACATTGCATGCACACACTAACACTGGCCCGGTACAGACAGAAATAGATTGATCCTGGTAAAAAACACTCGTGCACACTGCTCGCACAGTGGCTACTCTGGAAAGATGCTTCCAGCAAAACTTCCTTCTCAAACAACGTTTGAGTGTCTGCTGCCACAAACAAGTTTTGCCATGTAATTTAAAATGTACCAATAGTTATTTTTCAGAACATTTGGCTAAGAAAAAAAGAAATTTTCTCAGAGATTCCTGTGCATTTTGCTTTCCAAAAAGGAAATTTTGGTGTGTGATTTCAGGAAATGCTCCTCACTGGGACACGCTACAACCAGCAACAGCAATTCCACTTCTGTCTGCATCACGGCACCTTTCAAAAAGAAGAGGTACTACCTCTGCGATTGAAGAATTCCCGAGAATATTTTCCAGATAGAGCAAAGTGCCTTGGGATATTGCCTAGCAGCTCTATGATGTGTGCTATGTGGTCTATGAGGGAGAGAAAAAAAGGATACGGGAGTGGAAGGGGCAGGGAAAGGATGGGATAAAAAAGAAGAGGAAAGAAACTGGAATTAGTAAAAAACCAGAAATAGTTTCAAATCAACAATGTTTGCAGCAAATCCATGCAGAGGTTTCCAGGATCAGCAGAGCTCTGGCATCATTAGTAGCATTTAGGAACAATGAATGATGCCCACATTACCACTGCAAAGAGCATTTACAAGCAAACAAGCATGAAAATGGACAGGTATACAGATGGAAGCAGGAGTTAACTCTGATTTTAAAAAAATAATTAGTAATTGCCTAATTCAAATAAAAATACACATGTAAACATTATTCCAGTCTCACTCTTATAAAGAGAAAAGTACTGCAGAGTTCAAATTTGTCGTTTCTTTTCTAAACTAAAATGTTGTTATTTTCAATCAGGTTTCCACACATATGCAGTCTTACAAGAAGGGCAGTTTAATTCCTTCAGGCAGTTGTTAAGTAGATGAATATCTGCAGAAGGGAGTTTTTGCCCACCCATTGCTAGTGGTGGAACTTAAAACTAAAAAGAAAAAAAATCATATTTATATTCTGAAAACAGTGTGTATGAACAGTTCTACTCAAATACAAAACTTAACCCCACTGTAAGCTCACTGGAAATTTAAGGAGTACATAAATATGTATTAACTATCTCTAAAGATTCATACCTTCATCCCTGGAATAGTCTTCACCAGAGTGTGGTTCAAACAAATAATCTCCAGTCGCTAGCTCAAATGCCTATAACATAACAGACACATTGATGGGTATCTCAGAAATAACGGGTTTGATCGTAAGATGTCAGCAAAACTTCACAACTATCTCAGAACTGGGAGGGAATTAACATTCGAAGCTCAAGGCCTGTGACTGGATCTGAGACTGAGGAGAGGCCACTTACCTGGGGTCCGTCACTGCTGCGGGCTCAGGAGAGCCCCACTCAGCCTGGGGCTGGCAACAGCCAAACCCCAGGCACTCCTACCTAATCCACAGGGAAGGAGGAAGGAAATGGACACGGGGTGTGGAACTGTGGCTCAGGGGCTCTGCAGGTGATCGGGGAGCACCTTGGTGGGGCTGCCACATCCAGCGCCGGGACCCGGCCGTGGGAGGCCCTGAGCAGCATCGGGCTGCTGGGGAAGGGATCCCCAACATCGGTGTGAGCCAGCGTTAAACACGGCTTTACACACTCGTGTGCTGTCTCCTGACCACGTTAGGGCTGTGTGAGCTAGTGAGGTATTTCTAAATATATAACAAGAGCTACACATCTATCTGAAGGCTGTTTACAGGTCAGACTGCATGCTGGAGACTGAGCTGAAAAAGTCTGCATCACAGATAAAATCCATTTAATAGCTACAATTAACCACTTGAAATTAGCAAACAGAGTAAGCTTCTTCGAAGACTCGAAATCTGTAACAGTTTTTTTTAAAAAGTATTTTTGTTGAATCAGAAGTCATCAAAGTAAATACTGCAATGATGGGGTAAACAGTGAGACTGACACTGATGGGGAATCCAGAGCAGACACCACCACATCTGATCTCTGCAGGTCATGGCAATGCTTCGAGGGGATGATAACCCTGTGCCAGAATAAGGCAACACTGAATTTCTCTTTATGGGTGTAATGAACATGAAAAGCCACAAAGCACTGAAGTAACTATAAGAGCCCTGCTTGTGTACAAACATGGATTCCTCCAGTTTAATTTGTTAAACTACTCTCTTTAAGCTCTGGCTCACCAACTGCCCAAGCAGCCACAGGAATCTAATTCTTTCCAGGTGGTTTAAACACCAAAATATTTTCCATGTCCAAGACCTGGGAAAACATCTGATTCAGAAAAGCATTCCAAAAATCAGGCAGACCTTCCTGGCACAGTTCTAGGATGGGATTTCTTTCTGTTAGAGCATTTACTACAAAATATTTGTCTCCTGAAAACAGGCACTTTTCTGTTCCAATTTATAATCTGGAGTCGTTAAATCACCTGTAAATTTAGCCTATTTATGGGTACTTGGCTTCTGCAAGCTGTGAACTGCAGTGTCATCCAAGTGGGCTACAGCCAACATAATTCGCTGCAATCACACACAGCAGCCAAGAAAACAAGAACGGCTCTTGCTGCCATTTCTGTTGAAATTCTAAAGTTTAATTCTGTTTAAATTCTAAAGTTACTATCACTTAGTAAACAGTCATTCACTTCTTATTCTACTCGTAAGCTCAAGATTGACAGTTTTCAGTTTCAAGCTGGAAAAAGTCTGAGGGACTTCACAGAATACCAAGTTTCTAAACTGAAATGAATTTTAAGAGCAGCCAGAAGAGATCACTGGTAGAGACTCTAAATACAGAGGAGAGAACACTGTCATTCTCTTGAACACGAGACTGAGAAGATCCAAGTGTCCCCTCCGTATCTCATGGACCAGCTTTCCTAGGAGAACACACGCTGATGGGGCTGATTTCTGAGGGCATTAAGAAACTTATTGTTGTAACAGATTCCCAGAGAACAACAAAAACGTAGCTGAATTTAGCCACAAAGGTAGACTGCACAAGAACACAGCTTCTGTCCCAAAAAATGAAGTATTAATAGCTTGATATGTCTGCGTGGGACTCAAAAGATTAAAAACTGTAAAAACTGTTCCTACAGAAGCACAAGAAGTCAGGGTCTCACTGTGATACTTTGAATTTTAGATTGGGTTGTGTATCGCAAGAGCCACGATCTCTTACAGACTTGGGATATTTATACCACCCTCTTGCTGAAGAGAAACTACAGCTTTTCAAAATGGAAATTTTTTGTATAGCTCTGACTATCTCAGGATGCGCTGGAGCTGCAGGACCTCACTTACTTATTTCCTGACTCTCCCTAGGACTCTGCACCGAGAACAAAAAAACTTCCGACTCAGATGCACACAGGGACAGCCTGGAGACGGGTGCTGAATATTTGTAGTAATACTCAGCAGCCATGGAAGACAACGTCTCACAGGTTCATCTGTGGCAACCTGATAATACGCTCCTAGATATCTGTAGGATGGACTGGCTACACAGCACAAGATAAATAAAATTAATTTGGCCTCATTTAAGAAAGCATAAACCCCAGACCTAGGTTTTTATCATGAAGAATCAGCATTAAAAATACATTAATAAACACATAAATAGCTGTAAGAAGGACAATGATACCTCTGGATTGTATCAGTCAGGGTTCTTCTGCTCTTTACACCAATGTCCAAAGCCATGGTGCCCTGGAAAGCCCGTCAGTGCTGCTGGTCACTCAGAGCCACAGCTCTGGCCTCACATCGCTGCTCTGGACTTCCTGGGCTTTCTCAGTACTTACCCACACTTTACACCCAGCCACAGGTACATACAACCACCCAGTACCCGTAAGGGAAGTCGCTGACACCCTGGGGTGGCATCAAGAGGCCGAGACCCCAAGGGCAGCACGGTGCTGTACGTCACAATCCTGCCACCAGCCCTCGGGGGAAGGGACCACCCTTGTCCTCAGCACTCACCCGTGACCACTCTGGGGCCACCAGCATGAGGGCGAACTGGAGAAAGGCCGGGGAGGGCCTGCCTTAGGTGTTTAGGGGGCTGAGCAGAGGATGCAGGAGGGGAGGCTGGTGCAGCTGGGGTTGCCCAGGTTGGAGATGGGGAGGAGAAGAAGGGATTTAGTTGCTGCATTCCGCTGTGTGAAGGCAGTAAGAGAGGAGACCAAGGTACACTCCTCGCAATGAAAGGACAACACAGAGCAGACATGAGCAGAGAGATGAGAAATGCCAGTCAAATACAAGGACAAAAACTCTTTGGTAAGACTGGGTGAATACTGGGACAGGCTGCTCAGAAAGGCTGTGGAAATGCCATCCTGACAGGTATGTACCCCTCAGCTGGATGAGGCTCCAAATGACCTCATCTAACTTTGATGCAAGCCCTAGCTCAGGAAGGAGGCAGACGACTAGAAATCTCTTTAAACCTACATTTGGCTGTATTTGCCACGATGCTATAAATACAGATTAACCATAGTTACTTACTTTCCCTTTGAAAGTATTGATTTATAAAATCTAGTTTCTTGACAGAAACTCCAACTTTGAAATACCATGATGTTTTTTACTTAATGTTGACATTTACCTCAACAGAAGCCAGCATTTCATGTATTATATGGAGATAAAAAATGAGATACAGCACACTCAACATATGGCACAGAAGCCCAAGGCAATCATCCATCCTTACTGACTGTACTGGCAATTCCTACTTACCACTTTCCTAAGGTTATCACAGAAAACCACTTTAGACTGCTTTTCTCCATCTGCGGATGGAGAACCTTTCATATAAATGGGCACGCTGCTGTTTTACGGGCTCTGGAGAGGCTCTGTTTCTTTCCTGCCACACAATTGTACACGAACCTATCCCAGTACCAAACTGTTGGCATCACCATTGTATATTATGGATCCATGTCCCATCACACCATTGGAAATAGCCACATTTTCTCTGTGTGACAGCTGTGTACTCAATCTCGTCACTGAAAAATGGATGCACGCCTAGGGAAAGCTGTCTGGGAGAGGACCAGAAGAACAATTCACTTGGACTGCATCAGCCTTCCTGAACTGAAGCCCCAGCTGAAAAAGGACAACAAGCTATAGGCCAGAATTATTATTTTGACAGATGAGATCCAGCTCTCGGCCAGAGTTTCTCTGCTCCAGCTGAAATGAAGAGACGTGAATGAGAAGGCTGTAACTGCTTTAAAAATAGGCTTGGTTTTAAGAATGCTGTTCCACAGGTAAGTGGGAGCACGGAAAGAAGAGCAAAAAGCTTTTTGAGATAGGTGCACCTGCTGACACTTTGTTTTCCCATGGACATCTCCCTCTGAAGAGCCAGGCAATGGAAAGATTATGAAAGGCATTCTGCATGGTTACTGCTTGGTGAGAAAGGCCAGATATGCAAAACAGAGGCTTGCATGGGATGCTTGGAAAGGAAACAGCATTCTTTTATTTGCTGTATTCCGATCTCAGAATCATGCACATGCCAAGAAGTTGCTTTGGAAAGTCAGCTTCTCTGGAAACTCATTTTCTGTTAAATGCTTCAGGCTGTCCACCCACCACCTTCAAAAAGGGTGCAGTGATTAATAACAGCATTCTGTACTGACTCTGCCTACTGAAAAATACGTGCATAACGACTTCAGGTTTTTCTCCTCTCAAAAGCAGATTTTCGATTTTACATCTTTCCTCAAACTACTGCTTCTGTGCAGACTGAGGCTTGTTATCACACCTTTGGTATGTGCCACTCACACATACTAGCATGATGATACTCATGATCCCATGGAGACATGATCATTCTTCCCTGCTGACAACACCGTAAGAGTAGTTAAGGACAGCTACCTCTCCACTCCGCATCAGAGCACATCATACAAAGAAGTAAATCAGGGGCACAAGCCCCCAGTTTACCTACAAGCCCTTAAATTTAGGTTTAATTTTAACATCACAAGTTACTATATCCTGTTAATTCTTCATTCTGTTCGTCTGAGTTCCCTCGCACGAACAGAAATGCTCATACTGAAAACCCACGACTGTAAGCTTGCTTGCTTGCTGGTAGTAACATCATTTTGAAAGCTCTTTGCCTCTCCCCTTCCCCTCACACTCAGTAGCATTTTCTTTCATCATCTGTATTCTTTTTGGGTAGATAAAACACCAAGTACAATTTTCGCCTTCTCTGACTTCCTGCTGATCTACAGCTATGATCTATTTGCTAGTTCTTATTATAAAAACAAGATATTGCAGGAATCAACAACTCTCTGCAAAAGGCACTTCAGAAAAGTGTTAAAACCAGTTTTGTTCGTGTCCCAGCTTGTGACGGAGTCATCTCTTCCCTGCAGCTCAAACAAGAGTGCACATCATGAACACCAGTCAGATGACGAGACTCATCACTTCAGGTGCTTTTCCTGTCTCCAATCCAAAGAGCATAAACAAGGAAAAGCAGTGGAATCATGGTGCTTGCAGTCATTTCCAGGAGCAATACAAAGGAAAGCCGTCTGCCAGTACTAACTCCCTCATCTTGCCAGGATTTCTTGGCAGCAGCAGTGGAGTACTGTGTTCCATGTTTTCTGGGATTTAGGAAATGCTAAATCATGCAGTGTCTGTTCAGTTTCTGCTCTAAAGAAGGCAACCTTCTCAATACTGCAAGCGTGGAAATTCAGCCTGATAAAATTAAATCATCAAGAGTGGTTTCAGTCCTGTCAAAGGTACTGCTGGCTCCAAATCTATTCCCTTTTTTGGGTGAAACTGAGAAATGTACCTCTCTATTGGCAGAATTAAACTAGGGCTTAGTACAGCAAGGGAACATTTTCTAGAATTTAGTAATTATGGAGAGAGATTCCCAATGTCTAGTTTTCCATGAGAGCAGCTGGCTATGCCACTTAAATAGGTCACATTGTTAGAAGAAAAATAAAAGAGCATTGTACAATTTCCCTATCAAAATTTATAAATGTCCAGCAAATGACAGAAATAATCATTCAGACCGAGGTCACCAAAGTCTAGGAAAAAAATTAAGTTACACTTCTGTTGCCTCCTTTGCCCAGAAAAGAACAAGGGAACAACTCCATCGTGGTCTGGAAAAGCCCACTGACATCTAACCTCTCTCACTGGCTTCACAGCACTCTGTGCATTTATTGATTACAAGCTTCCAAAGATATGCATCATCCTCTTCTTTTCCCTTCCTTTTTTAATTTGATTTTTCTTAAAGACTCTGAGACTCAGATCACCTGAGCATAGGACTGGTACTGGCCTGAGGATACTCACGTTCATCCTTTAAATCTGATCCAAAGAGGTTTGGGGCACACGAATTGGGCCACGTCAAACCATCTAAAATTAGAAGATTCAGCTCAGGGGCTTCTGGCTTACAATGCTACTTATTCACTGACACAGCATCAAAGAAAACCTCTGAGTTATTTTGCCCTCTTCTGCTATTTGGGTAGAGTCATTACACGTCCCCAGTTATGTCTGCTTCCAGCACAAGTAATCCTGACCAGAAACTCTGGCTACTCACATACTAAAGACAACACAGATAAAACAGGGCTACTCTTTCCTGGAAGCTGCACCAAAACCACAGAGGACAAGGCTAGACAAAGCCAACCCATACTAGCAGAGCCCAGTGAGGAACACTCCATGATGGCACAACATCCCGTGTCCCAGAAGCAAGATTCACAAGGGGGTATTCTGGAAGTTCTGTGCACACAGGAAACACAGATGCTTTGCATGCCCAAGGCCCATTTATCAGAGGCTTTTGTTTAAAACCATCATCCCCATCTCCATTACTAAACATCTTGTAAGACTGATGGGCAAATGGCACGATGAAAAAAAGTCTGCTGCTGTTGTGATACAACACAACCTCTGTGCTTGACTGAACACTCTTTATGCCATAAATACAAACCACCACAAGAACCAGTAGCTTTGCTACTCTTCAGTCAGTGCTATTCTCAGTGAGCAAGACTATTTCATTAGCAAGCAAAGGCAGGGGAAACCTCAGGCTCAAATGGAGATCCACAAAACACAAGACCAAGTTAAGATCCCAGGTGAATCCTGGTACCATAAAAATCCAGGATGCATAAAAAGATTGATGTGTTTTTTACATACACATAAATCTTTGACACGGAAATTCTACAGACACTAAATTCATTCCAAGAAAGGCCGTTTTTAATCACATTTTTTTTTAATTGTAATTTTTTTTTTTTAAATGGAGACATGAGCTAGAATATCTGACACGGCAGTGGATATAAAACACATGGATATTTTGCAAGCTAAGCAGTATTCATGTGTGCTTGGTGCTGTCACACTGGGTAAAGTATGGATGGATGGAAGTTTGCCAAGAAAAAAGTAATGAAATATTGCTGGACCACTCGTTTTGCATAGTACTGCTTCCAACAACGCCCTTAAGGATTTGGACTCGGACAGGCAAAGGAACATGATAAAGTCACCTCTTTGCTCTCCTCTGAGAGTCTTGGACAACATGGCTAATGGGGTATCTGAGCTGTATTTTGGCTGAAAATAAACACTTCCTGCTCCAGCAGAATATCCTTTGAAAAACACACAAAGTTATGGAACAAAGTGAATTAAGTATGAAACAAGAGCAAGGTAACCCAGAAGGGCATTAAAACACCTTGGTACTTTACAGTTCTTGACTGCTTTAGGGGTTGGGGAGATTCAAATCATAACTTCCAAAGACAGCCTAAATAAGGTACTTGGGAGTTTACAGTTTCCCATCAGGAATGTTTCCCTGGCTGTTAATCGCTGTTCCAAGTCTTCTGCAGAAAGAGCTATTAAGGTCTTCAAGGCAATCCCTACCTCAGAGCTGTTTTCATCTGATCCAGGATCAGTGTTCACAGTGCTCTGACCCATTTTCTCAGCTGCACAGGAATGAAAGCAGATTCCGGGAGGTTTCAAATGATGAATTTTTTGGGGTGAGCTTGAAAGCCTGCTCTCTATTTTTGACACAACTATACAATGATGACAACTGAATTCAACAACTCTGTGTCAGTGCTGTAAGGTTATAAAATTTCTACCACATTTTTTAAAGGGAAAAAAGCCCAAAGTCTACGGCAGAAGACAGAATTACAGTGCTTCTGTCTCAAATGCTTTACTGTCTTTAAGCTTACATAACAAAAAAGCAGAAATGTAATTTCCTGATTAAAATATTTCATGCATAATTGTGAATCTGAGCTAAGATACCTCCAGTGGCAATGATGCTTTAGGCTTTTTTCCCCCTTGAGTTTGAAGAAAGCAGAAATGCTTATATAACACGGAAGACAAAGTGTAAGAGGCTGGACAACCCCAAGTATTTTAAGAATATTATATTCCCTAGACATGATATTAAGTACCCCGCCATCTATAGGCCCAATCCTAACATTTCAGCCTTCTTTATGTGGCTTTAGCTAAAAGATTGTATATAAAATTAGCACGGGGAGGTATGACCCTAAAGAAAGATGAATATAGGGTATCCAAGCCCAAAAAAGGTTATCAAGTTCAACTGAGGTTTGCAAAATATCAGGTAATAGGGACAGAAAGTCTCTACAACAGTTTTGTAGTTAAGAGAAGAATCATTAAAAGAATTAAGAAACAAAACTGTCAAATATTTTCTATGCTTCTTTCCAATTTAATAGCAAACTTTCACATTTTGTTCCCAAATGGAACAGTAAATTTGGAAATGGATATTCTTCTGTGTACTGAAGCAAAAGCCAGTGTTCGACTCCAGAGAAAACATACTTCAATCTCACTTATGGGTTAGTTCCTTCCAACACATGGCCTGCTGAGCTTATAATATCTGTAGGCTCAATCTGTAGGCTTCAATCCTCCTCCTCCTCTCCCGCTGAGCTGTGCAATTCTTCTCATCACCCACGCCTGCAAACTGGGTCTAGTATTTGAGTCTTCTCCTCCTCCTCACACACTTACTCTTTTCAGACATGTATTTGTAAAACATAAAGATTTGATTAAGTTTTTGCTTTTAAAATAGACAAAGGTATTTTTAATGCAATTTTTGGAAATACACGCTAGCTTTAATGAGAAGATGCACGTCGCTTGTTTGTCCTCAAAGAGATACCACAGACAGAGCTGTTTCAGAGAGTTGAATGATTAAATTTTCACTTTTTCTGCTCTCTGAAGATTTTTTTAATTCTACAGAATTCCCTGTGTTAATTCTACGGAATGTTACCACATATTTTACACTAATACACTAAATTCCTTCTCTTCAAAGTTTAGAGCCCAAAGTTGTGATTTGCAAGCCTAATCCAATCCATGTTTTCCCTGCATTTGGCAAGAATCTGAAGTATGTCACTGTTCTGCTACTTTATGCAAGAAAAAAGGAATGTAAACACAGCAAACAGTAGCACAGATTCTAAGACTGGAATGAAACATGCAGCTGCACTATTTCAGTTACAGTTTGGCATTTAAAATACTAAACTTGCATGGTTTTCACTACAAATTTAAAATGCATCACATGAAAATTAGAAATGTTCTCCAAAATACTTCCTTTGGTTAAGAAGGCTTGAGAAACTGAAATGAAGGGAAGAAATCATCAATAGCCACCTGATAGAACATAATTTAGAATGTATTTGTGTCAAAATGTCAAAAGCATCCCCATCAGGTTTTCTCACTAAATAAACCACTGTTTTTAGGAGGTTTACTCTTGTAAAATACACATTGTATTGTTCTTACCATACATGCTGTACTCCAGATATCAGCAGGTGTACTGTAACCTGCTCCTATTAAAACCTCTATGGATCTATATTGTCTTGTCTGGATGTCTTCTGTGAAGTGTTTGTGCTAAAATAGAAAGAACCATATTAATGGGAAAAAAAGACAATAAAAAGGCCTTCTAAACAGCGAGCAGCTCAAATG
Source organism: Sclerurus mexicanus (assembly GCA_013396755.1). Taxonomy (NCBI): domain Eukaryota; kingdom Metazoa; phylum Chordata; class Aves; order Passeriformes; family Furnariidae; genus Sclerurus; species Sclerurus mexicanus. The sequence continues at coordinate 230,739 of VWZF01003558.1, read as the reverse complement.
ATGGAGTTACACTTACCACCCAGCAGGCATTCCCCAGGTCAGCAATTTTAACTCTAATTTTATCTGCATTTCTTGGGTCCAGTGGATTCACCAGTAAGTCAGCAGCACGAGTTTTTGCTAACACAAGCAAAATGCAAAATAGTTAATATTTTGAGCATACTATTCATTATCTCTAAGCAGTTCTGCCTTGACACTTCATTCAGCGTTGTCAAACACTGAACACCAAAATAATTTGCTGAATGCTACAAGAAATTAAAGCAACATAAATAGGATTTCTTACCTTGATTTCTAAACATCCTTATACACTTCAAGTGCACGTTTTCTGCACTCTTTAACTGCCACATGACTATTATTAGAATATCCAGAGCAGCTTCTAAGCTAAACCAGTGCACATGTTTCCCAAAACAGATTCAAATGGAAAATGTTAAAACTCAGACTCCAAGAACTCCACATGAAAGATACGTTATTGGAACAGTTTGGTTGAGAAAATAAATCCTGCACTTCCATGCCTGGCTAAGGTAAATAGAACTTGGCTGGATTTTTTCCTTTTTTTCTTAATCTGCCCAAAGGGGAGAAGACCCACCAAAACCTGCCTAATCTGAGAGCCTAAGGGACTGTCACAACCTCTTCACAAAAAATTCAGCAGTGAATCAAAGTTCTCTGAGGGTCCTATCTGCACTGAGTATGATCCAGACTGAAAAGGCAGAACTTCAATCTAATTGATCTTGCAACGTTCAGAGGCTCGTGGGGCACTGAAAACCTCTACAGAGTCCAGTGGAGGGGCTGTTCTTTGTTCTGACATGTCACCTGCCAGTTCCCAAACTGCACTGGAAAGAAAGCAGATGCCTGGAATGGGGAAGACAGAAGCTTAATCTTAAAGTCTTCCCTAACAAGCATGCTGCATAGTGCAGTCTAACTATTTTTAACACAATCAGATGTTTTACTCAAGAAATAACAGGACCTTTCTCAGTTCAGTAGTCTTTGCAAAAAAAAAAAGAATGAAGAACATAGTGCTAGATGAATCCTTCCCACACCTCTTGTTGAAGGACTGCAGTAAATAAAGTGGCATGAAGGGGGTGGGGGGGGAAAAGCCTCATGAGTAAAACATCTGATTATGACATAAGAAAACAGCTTTCTTCAACCTTCTTTTAACAAAGGGACCTGGCCAGGTAATAGGAAAGTGCCTACACTTTTCTGTTTCTCTCAGGAACTTACGATGTTTATGTCCTGTATCTTCTGAGGGATGAATTCTTGGATTCTCCATTTGACAAATGAACATCATTCACAACTGGAAGTGAAGTCAGAAGGAGCTCACCTTTTAGTAAGTACTCACAAAAAAAGCATCCAAAGAAGCTTAACCTGAGCACAAAATTAGTGAGCGCTTCTGTGCCCTAGATCCATAAAATCTAAGAGGTATCACTTTAATTCTCACAGTCTCAGCATGACAGTGTGTGCAGTAAACACTCCAACACTGGAAGGAGGAGAGTCACAAGGAAATTACAGATCTGTCTTCAGGGCATTTGGTCACACAATGAAAACATGAAAAAGATAAAAAGTGTGCACCCACTGAACACAAATTGGTCTGTGCACTGAATGAGTACGTACCCTGAAAAAAATGAGACCATGTCACTTAATAATGTATAGCAATGCCTAGACAAAGAGGAACTAATGAAGTCTATGTAAATACAAGAAGAGGGCACTAAAGTTATAGTGAAAAATTAGCACCATTTAAAAATACTGAATAGCCTGCAACTCTTGCACACTTCTTTCTAAATACCTTCATCTTTTTTTTACTGTTTAACCCAACATTATTACTGATGCCATCAATATTCGTAACATTCAGCTTTTCCTCTCTCTGCAGAAGTGAGCTATCGCTGAATTCACTTTCTTTCTTCTTTCTTTATATCAAAGACGTGCGAACTGATGAGATAACACGAAGCAGGAATAAAGTAGGCTTGTTTCTCCAGCTGTGGAGAAGAGCTGCTCTCATGATGACAAAACGGGCTTTGGAGGCCTGAGGATTTTACACATCACCCCAGAAGAACAGCAGTAGAGTCTTTCTGCCTATATACAGACAGCAAAACAAATAAAGAAACTACCAGGCATCTTTGTTTCAGGGACTTCAGAGTGAAAGGAGATGGACTGGAAGCCTTATTTTCCTGGATCTTGGCACCTTCCAGAAATGCAGCTCTGCTCAGCTGTATTTTAAATCACATTTCTTACCTTACCTGTCAGACTCTGTAATAAATTGTGGGAATTGCTCTTCTAAAGTCTTAAACCAAGAAGCACACTTGACTGCATTTTTCAATACAGTTCTATTTAAATTTAGGAACTTCATCTGCGACAATGCTGATGGTAGGCTTGGTGATCTTCTCCCTAAGCTATCTCATTTTCTTCTATCCTCTTATAGATTTATTCTCTCAGTATTTTCTTTATTAAAGTTGAAACCCATATATTTATCATTTAGCCACTGGCACTATAAATAAGACCTATGTGTAATACCCTGAAGCTATTTAATTCAATGGCAAAAATCCAGCTCTTTAGCATGACACTGCGATTTCATTTTCCACGTCTTCAAATAGACAGGATTTACATGCAGAAGTTTTGGATCAGAGCAGTTCTGATGGCCAGAATTTAAATGACCAAACCCAGGCTGAATATAGAAGAACCATAATGAGTTGATGGTTGGCAACATGCCCTGCTGAGTTTTAATAAAAGTTTAAGAGAGGAACTGTTCGACAGAGAAAGAACCATTAGTGAACGAAAACGCATCATATCACAGAGTTTTCCAATATGACCAAGAAAAGATCTGACAAGAAGCAGAGGACAGAAGCTGTAGCCAGCCAAATCCAAACCAGCTACAATGCTTCTGAAACAATTCAGAGTACCAAGCAGTGGAACGTACTTACACCACACTAGATTGTTCATCATTTCCTTTGTCCAAATCAAGAGCAGATATCTCCTTGAAAACTATGTTTTAAGTCAAGTATAAAGGTTACTGCGATTAACAGATGGTATATTACTAACTTGTTATAAAAGGAAGACAGGTTACACAAGCTTATGATCACCTTCTACCTCTGAACTATGGGAATGATGCTTACTTGCAGCTCTAAATTTCCTTTTCCTGTATAGACTGACTTCTCAATGCAAATATTTCATCTACAATAATTTATCTTATCTTTAAAAACAAGTTCCTGAGCAGAGAAAAACCATAAATCACAGTTCTGCAAGAAAAATCATCCAGTTTACTTAAAAAATTTTTTCTTAACCTAACTTTTGTATTCCACTAATCCGCCCCTTTTATTTACTGTCACACACTCAGGCTACTAGACAGAAATCACTAAGAGGAACACTCACTTTTTGGCAAATCCCCAGTGCTTGAAGCTGAGACCGTTCTGCTCCTGTCGTGAGATGGGCTGCTCTCCTCTCGTTCTGTTACAGTTGATCCTTCAGAAACAGCAGAACCACAAGCTACAGACTCCAGAGCCCCAGAGAACACTGAGGCTGAAAATTCAGAGAACTGTGACTCTGGTATTTTATGACGTCCATTTGGCAATTCCCCATTGAACTGTTCATAGGAGCTGCTGTAAGAGTAATCACTTTTTGCATTTGGCTCATCAAGATTATACTCCTCTGGATTTGGACATTCTTCCTCTTCCTCATCTTCATCTTCAATCTGCTGTTCCAATAGGAATGGGCCGTTCACAATATGGCCATTTGTTTTGGGGGATTCTATCCACTTAGGGTCTGTAGAGTCAGTGTTGACAAGATCCTGCTCAACATCGTCATCCTTTTCAGTGTTTTCTTTCTCTGTGTCTTCCTTTTCATCCTGATCTTCTGCTTCACCTGAAACATTGCAGTGAGCAACACATTAGATTACACATCGATAAACCAGACTGAAATCAGGCATTCATCATTTTTAACTCTTCAGTAACTACTCAGCTTCTGACATCACATGGGGATATCTCCAAAACACACGAAGACCTTAAAACCTAAATTAAAAGCAAAAGAAAGTACTAGTAAGACTGCTGGAAAAATAAATAATGGGAAGTGGTTCAGGAGTGAACAATTTGGAAGAGAATAATGTTATGAAGGGAAGATGTATGAGACGTTGAAAGCAAGCTTTGCAAGTCTACAACTCAATCTGTGTCAAACAGGAGTTATCACAGAAGTAGGAAAATTCTCAGCAGGAGCAGAACAAAACCAGACCAAACTGAACTGCAGTTTCAGTAGTCACATCTTCGTCAGGACTGAAGAGCTGACATGAAAACCAGGGAAGTCAGAATGGAGCTGAACCATAACAATTATAGTCCAAGTCACCACGACTAAACAGGAATTTTAACAAGACATCTCAAAAACTTCAGTGAAGAAGTTACAATCATTATTACCTCAAGGTCAATAAAAGCAGGTGATACTAACCATCATCATTTCCAGGTTCTTCATCTACTACCTCTTCAATATCAGCTGTTTTTAGTTTCACCTCTGGGTGGTACTCATCTTCTTGTTCATTTGATGGTACAGCTGAGGTTACATTTTCTTCTATTTTTTTCCTTTCAGCTTCCCGCTCTAGTTCTTCTATTTCCTGCAGGCGTTTTTCTAGCAGCTCAGCTTGTCTCTTCTGTTTTTTCTTCAGTTTTTTCTTTTTGTTTTTGGATATTTTTCCAACCTTAAGTATTAATTAAAAAAAAAAAAAGAGAAAAAAAAAACCTAATCAATTATTCTCACAGCACCTCAAACCGAACTCACTTGAAATGATTACCTTTCCTGGAAAATACTAATTGGCAATTTATATAGTAGTTATATTGCTTTTTCCATTTTACTTGAAATCAGGAATGATGTGGGGTGATACGAGGCAAAAAATTACCTAAATTTTACACAGTTAATCATGTTTTCCCACGGTTGTTTATCAGCTACAAGAGCAAAATACATCTAAGATGTCATAGTAAAATTTCTATGATCCTATAACCTCAAACAGGAACAATGACCGTAAACTTCAATCTACCTTAGCATATGATACTTTATGTGGAAGATAATCTGCCATTGTATCAGGTATTTGCACACGAATTTGATAACCTCTCTCTCTGTACAATGCAGGTGATGACCAGCAAAAGTATGCTGAGAACAAAGACATGCAAAAGCTAAAGAGCCTGAAAACAGGGAAGAATTTTAAACAAATCCTGTGTTGTGCAGCTATTTCCCTGTGAAAGGAAAGCAGCTGCATTACTCCCTTCTGGCCCCAAACATATGAATCACAAACAACAGATGGCCAATATGAAGTTTCACATTTTATATAACATAAGGGTCGAAAAACTCAGGTACAACAACAAGGAAATGAAAAATTAACACATCTGAGTAGAACTGAAACACTTTCTTCCATTTTAACGTAATTGTGACTTCTATTTTTACTATTTGATAAATATCCAGTTTTCATTCATTGTTTAGATATCACAGCAAGAAATCCTCAGTTAAAATAAAAAATTAAAAGAATAACGTACAAGAAACAGAGAGAAATATTTTCTCGAAGGTTTATCTGTAAGTCCTGTTCTCTCCAAAAGAAGCCATGGTATAGTCAAAACAAAACAGCTACTTTGACATTTGTTTTAATTTTCATCTATGTTCTATGCCCACTGGAATTACATACGTTCTGTACACAGCGAAAGCAGGTTTGACTGTAAATATTTCTGAACAGCTGTATAGCCATTAGTTATTTGCTATACATATATGGCAAAAAGATCTTTCAAACCCCATAAAATTCGTTCTTTTTTAAGGTCCTGATGCCCTTAAGCTATCTGAAATGCACAATATTTAATGCATGCCCCCATTTTTGTCAGGATTTGAATGAATGGATTATTCCTCAAGAGATGAAAACGGCAATGCTTAACTTTCTTTGACACAGCTATAGAATTGCATGTCTGTGAGAGTTTCCATCAGAGAAATATTGTGCTTAAAACTGGTAAGGCCAAAGACATGAAAAGAAAAATGTTCCTTGAAAGATAAAAGCTTTATTCAAAGGAAGCTTTTAAAAAGGGTAGACACTACTAACAGTCGAATAGCTATTAACAACCACAGAAATACAGAAAATAAGATAGTTAATTTGAATTATATAATAATACTTACAGGCTTTTGTTGTGGAGCTGTACTCACTAAAAAGAAAAAAATAAAATTATAAATAAAATAAAGATACATTTTTATAAAAACAACTCTAATGAATGCAAAAAGTAGTAGAAATCATGTAAAAACATTCTCAACTAAATAAGGCAGTGTTTTGGTTTGGGGTTTTTTTGTTAGTCAGATTTTTTTACTCTTTACAGGTACATGCTGACTGAAATCATTTGATATCCCCACTAGAGCATCTGGAATTGAAGGAGCTAGGAGCAATCTGTGTTCACTGCGTTGTGGTTGGTGAAGAGTTAAGTGTTGTCAGAAAGGAAAGTGCGAATCCATGAAGAGTGGACAGCAAACATCAAATGACTGCAGGATTGTCACAGATCAAATGTGTGTAGTCAGCTGACCGAGCAGGTATAGACACATTTAAATAGTTCAGGGAATATCTGCAAAGATCCAACTGCTGCGCTGTACTCAACAGAAAAGCCAAAAATTCATGTTTCCTTTATTCTGAAACAAGGCAGTTTGATTGCTGGGGCTGCAGGCAAGAAGTGGTGCCTAAGGCAAAAAGCAAAACATCACAGAACAAGCACCTCCCGCATGGGCTCTTCCCAAGCACCTCTGAGAAAGATCCCAGCAGTGACTAGGTCTGATGACATCGCAACACTGACTCTGAAAGCAGCAACAGAAGACACGTAAACTCTCCCCCCAATAATTCAAACCAGCAGAAGTAACCAGATACGGGAGACAGAAGCAAAGTGGAAGCGACAAAGAGGAAGTAAACAGGGCAGAAGAACCTCTCATGAACTTCTTCAGGCACGAGGGCATATGGCAATTAACAAATGCAAAATAAAACACAGAGTTGTTTTACAGGTTCAGACCTTGAGTTAAGTACAGGGGGAAACCTGCTCGTAAGCCTCTGAAAGGACAAGGTTCTTAAAAATATTCTTAAACCTGAGCACTATCACTGCCACAAAAGGGGAAATTATGCAGAACCTATACTTGAAATGCTATAGAGAAAACATCTTCAGCACCTGTGTGGAAAGCCATATATTAAATTACAACTTGCTGAGAACAAAGTGTGATAAAAACCCCATCAGCGTATTCCTCAAAATAGTATTTATTATAACGTCAAGAAGAAATATAAAGGCTGTATGAACAAAATCAAGTTACTTCCCACACAAATAACATACAATCTTTAGCTATGTCACTACGTATTATGCAAAATTCAATACAGTATGTTCACAGTTTTTAAGATTTTGCATCTAAAAACACATAATGCTGCGAAACGGATTCTGACCACTGTGTATGTTCCTGATACAGCAGCTGTTTTTATTATACCTCAGAGATTTTTAACCTGTGATGTATTTTGTGACAATATTACAAAGGCAATCATTCTCCACGGCTACAGCTGATGTGCTCAACTGGCCAATTAATAGCAACCATAGTACCCAAGCTCACTAGAAAAGCCACATTTACTCCTTGTTTGTCTTTAGGGATTGCTGTGAACCTCTTTACCTTGGCTTCCCCTCACTAAGCATAATGTACAGTTCCTATCCAACCTGCTGGCAAGTTTAACATAAAACATTTTATACCCCTAGGAAGAAGGGTGTATCACTAGTTCAGTTAGGCATAATAAATTCCATTTTCAAGGGTGAAAAACTATGAATCCAAAGCTTTTCACTGCAGCTTGAGAACAAGCTTTAACTGACAAGAAGGCAGATAATGTCAAGGATGCTGATGAACTTGTAATGGAACTAGACATAACTTAGATAATATTATTAATTATTATCAATATTAGAGATGCAAACTTCCAGTGTGAGACTAAAACCAAGGCATTAAAGCCTGTGGGGCAAGAGAAGAGTAAGTTTATACCAGTACATCTTTTTCTGTACCTTGGGACCCTGAAAACTTGAACATGCAAAACCAGGAAGAAAACATTTCTCCGACAGTTTCCAGAGCACACATAAGAATTAACCAGATGCGCATTTTTCACACGCAATTATTTAAAATGTTAATTTCCATTGAACAAAATGCTGTTAGCAGAGATATGCTGATGGAACTTGCATTTAAATGTAGTGCCATACCTGCTGAGCCAGAGGGGGGAGGAGCACCAGCTTTCTGCCACTCAGTAGCTTCAGCAGCCATTCTGCGCACATAGGCATCGTCCACACACATCAAAATGTTCTCTGGCTTTATATCCGTATGAATGATCTTGCACTTGCTGTGTAGGTAATCTAGACCTTGAAGTACCTAATTGCAAAAGGATTTTAATAAAACCTGCTTGAAACTGCAATTAAATTTCTTATTAAGAAACTCAACCCTCATGTGCATTTTAAAATAAAGCCAGTTTTATCCCAATGCTCAAAAGCATTCAAAAATTGGGAAAAAAGGTGTTTCTAAATCATGGCATAAAACCATTATTTTCCATTGTACCACAGAATTATAGAACTCTCTGAAACAAAACTATCTGATGTACACTAGCACCAGTGCAATAACTGAATTGTTTCATATTCAACTCCCATAAATCAGTCTTCAGAACACGGGTAGCACAAGTTTTGTCCAAGTAGAAGAAAGAATAAGGATCTATATTATCTTTACTGACATGAACAACGTGGAAGCCTCACCAGACAATGCCACTCTCACTAGTCCAAACTGATAATTTCAGTCTTACAGGAATTAAAGCTATTTAGTCTCCCAGGATTAAGCTGTTCCTCTTTTCTCAGGTATGAAGTGATTGAACTACTTGGAATGTTTACCTTTTCTTACATTCAAAGAGCAATTGAGGTTGGAAGACTGTGTGATTCAAACCCTTTCCCATCTAAGTCATACAGCTTCAAAGTTGTACTTAAGCTCAAAATCAGACCAGCCTGCTCAGAGGCTTTATCCAGTTCATTTCGAACTTCCCCCTTTATTAAGCCTTTTCTTCTGAAAACCAACGAAACCAGTTCTCCCAACGCTTTTCATTCATCCTCATCCTCTTTCTTGCCTTTCACTAAACCTACTTCTATAAGCAGTGTCTTGCACTTGGAACCCAAAACTGTAGAGAGTCCTAAAGAACTCACACAGATCCCTTATTCTGCTGCCTACACTCCTGCCAACGTGGCCTGCTACAAGGTTAGCTTTGGCCACCACAGGAGCTCACCACTGACTCACATTCAGCCTGACATCAATATTCACATTTTCAACTAGTTCTTTCTTATCCATAACCAGTCCAGCAAGGTGGATGTCCAGCTTGTTTCCTTGCTGATACACAGCTGACCCCATGCTACAAAGCTGTCCTCTACACACTCCAGAAATCTCCTTGAGGGCACGTGCCCTACCACAGCAGACATCAAGGTGGTTGAAAGTCCACCGTAAGAACTAGGTTACTCCAGTTATCTAATGGTGCTTACCATCTACTTCCGAAACTGGTAGCCTGTAGGGGAGACATACCAGGATGTCACCCTTGTTGGACTCCCCTGTGACCGTGACCCACTCTACAGAAGATTTAAGCTCACAAAATAGGGCTAAGAAAAATCTCCATCCTTTATTGGATGAGGAGTGTGTGTGTGGGGAACACAGTAATAATGGATGAGGAAAAGGCTGAGGTACTTAATGCCTTCTTCACCTCAGCCTTTAGCAGTCAGATCAGTTGTTCTCTGGGTACCCAGCACCCTGAGCTGGGAGACAGGGAGCAGAATGAAGCCCCCAAAATCCAAGGGGAAATTGTCAGTGACCTGCTACATCCTCACATACACGAGTCTGTGGGGCCAGATGGGATTCACCCAGGGTACGAGGCTCATTGGCTTGGATGGGTGCACTGTTTCCTGGGTAAAACCCTGGCTGCATGGCCAGAGAGTGGTGCTGGATGGATTTACATCCAGCTGACGGCCCAGCACCAGTGGTGTGCCCAGGGCTCAGCCCAACGACCCAGATGAGGGGATCAAGTGCACCCCCAGTCAGTTTTCAGATAACACCAAACTGGGTGGGTGTGTTGATCTGCTGCAGGGTAGGAAGGCTCTGCAGAGGGATCTGGACAGGTTGGATTGATAGGCCAAGACCAATTGTGTGAGTTTTGACAAGACCAAATGATGGGTCCTGCACTTGGGTCACAACAACTCCATATAGTGCTACAGGATTGGGGAAGAGTGGCTGGAAAGCCTCCCAGTGGAAAAGGAGGACCTGTGGGTTCTGGTCGACAGATGACGGAACACGAGCCAGCAGTGTGTCCAAGATGGCCAATGTCATCCTGGCTTGTATCAGCAATAGTGTGGCCAGCAGGACCAGGGCAGTGACTGTCCTCCTGTACTCAGCACCAGTCAGGTCACACCTCAAGTCCTGGCTCCTCACTACAGGAAAGACCCTGAAGTGCTGTCCAGAGAAGGGCAACCGAGCTGGTGAAGGTCTGGAGCACAAGGCTTACGAGGAGTGGCTGAAGGAGGTGGAGTCCGTAGGAAAGAAAGGAGGCTGAGGGGGGACTTTATCGCTCTCTACAACTCCCTGAGAGGAGGCTGTATCCAGGTGGGGGTCGGTCTCTTCTCCCAGGTAACATGCGATAGTACAAGAAGAAATGGCCTCAATTTACACCAGGGGAGGTTTAAATTGGATATTAGGAAAATTTTCTGCACTGAAAGGGTTGTCAAGCATTGGAACAGGCTGCCCAGCAAAGCGGTAGAATCACCACACCTGGAGGTATTTAAAAGATGCGTAGATGTGGCACTTGGGGACATGATTTAGTTGTGGACTTGGCACTCCTGGGTTAAGCGTTGGAATCGATGATCTCAGGGGTCTTTTCCAACCTAAATGATTCTACGATATAAGCTTTTTCCTTGCTGAAACATGTTTTCTCCTTACAAACACTTCTCAGCAACCTGGTTTTTGTAGCACAGCAAAAGAACATGTTTTGAAAGAACACTTCCCAGTGAAATGTTCTGAAGTGTTTCACCTTGTTAACACTCTGACTCTACAAAAACTTAATACAGATAGACAGCAATTTTTCAAAGAACCGGTTATTTTCATTTACAATCTATTTTTTAGAGATACGATTTTCTTCTTCATCATCATCATCACCATCATCACAATGTACTACTTCCCACAGTTCTGATGATACATTTAAGAAGCATGACACGTCAACCAAGACTGCAATTTAATATGGATATCCTTACATCTACGAAAACAGACCCACTCCTTCAACTTTTTATCTTCTAAAGCAGCTCAGGAAACTCCAACAGTGGAAACCTAGACAAAAAACCACAACCCAACTCCCCCAAAAACTCCCCGCATGCAGAAATGCAGGCTACCCAGAAAGATGTTCTTGCAAACCCCACTGAGATTACCAGTAAAATTATCTTACCTAAGTTCAGTTCAAATACCATAATTCTAATTCAGATAGTTAACAATGGTGGAAAAACCTAATTAAATAAAATATATAAACCTAATTATTAATTAAACCAGATTATTAACAAATCTTACCTGTCGAATTATACTTTTTACACAACGGATAGGAAGGCCTTGATAGTTGGACTTGATTATCCATTTTAGAAGATGATGTCCAAGTACTTCAAAGACCATACAGACATCTGGGGTTTAATTAAGGATAATTTCAAAATATACTTGTTGATGAGATCAACACAAATGTTTGTCTGCACACTGGCTACAGGAATCATCGCTCTGTGTAGAGGAAAAATAGTTCCCCCTAAAGAGAGCAGAACATGGTACATCCTTTGGTACCTTGTTTCAATTATATCCAAACACGTACAAAACCAGCACCCAACTGCAGAACAAATTAAAACATTTTAATTATGCAAATCTTCTCCATTATTTCTACATGTCAACAACAGCATTAGAAGGAACAATTAAATAAGTAACTGTAAAAAGTAACCAATTCATTTTTGTTCTCTTTGAAACACTTAGAAGTACTGATTTGGCCTATTATCTCTAGTTTCTAATTAATTTTAAATTATCTGCATAGAAGGTTTTAATAACAAAAGTGTGCAACAACAGTGTTCTAGAAAATGAACCATACTACACAACTTTATCAGGATCAATTAAGAATCATTTGACAACAAATATCAGAGTAGGAAGAGAATGGGTCTCTCACAACCTACAATGCTAAGAGGTTTACTTTGACCAAGCATTTACTACTGGCCACTAACAGGAGCCAACAGTAGATTGTTTGGGAAGATTATCAGAAAAGAACAACATGTAGGAACTTCCTGTAATTTGTGGTTAAAGGCTTCCTAAGTTAAGAGATTCTGCACTTATGTACCTGGGTAGCTTATCTTTCTGTTGAGAAAATCTTCAGATACTACAGCTAATTTTAATTTTTATCATCCACAACACTCTAACAAGAGGTTATACAGTTTGACCATACAGAATTAATCCTCAGACATGAACCTTAATGCCCCTGGAAATCAGGAAGGATGCCAAAATCTTAACTACATGACACTGCAACCTTGCAAAAATAATGTAACACAAATAACAGAAAATTAATTAACTGGTGGATACTGCAGGAAAATCTCAATGAGTTATACTGAACTGTCTCAGGGAGAAACTTTACCTAAGTTCTCTAACTTTTATTAACTAGAATTATGTTAGAATCACTGTCTTAACTTGTGTCAAAATGAGACTTACCTTTCTGTCAGCTTATCATTTACATTCTTCTTTCAAGTACCTACTTACACATGTAAAGCTGACTCAAGTTTTAAAGTCTGCATCCCCTATAGTGAAGTTGAACCAAAGGTAAAAGATCTCAGGATAATGTAACTGCTGCCAACTTCATCTCGTTTCATGTTCCTGAACTCCCGTATCAGAGGAGATACTGAGCAGTTATTTCCCAATCACACCAATCAGGTCTACTCAGAACATCACAGAACTGTTCATTCAGAAGAGGAAACAGCCTCCATTACTTTACCCCACAACAAACAGCAGTCACCAGTAGAGCACCCAGCCTTCATAAAAGATGAGCAGAGCACATCAGCTCTGCAGAGCCCACACAGGGAAATTGCAAAGCTACAGCAACACAGATCTCATGAAGGCAAGACACTGCAACATTCAGAAATGAAATATAGGACACCCGCCCACAGTACTTCAGACCACTGCTGCTGCAGACTCTCCAATGCACATTCCTGCCATTCCTTGCACTTACAGAAGTGTTAAGCCTTGCCAGTAACCAGAAGAAAAAGGGGTGTAGGGAAGTGAATCACTGAGAGGCAAGGGGAGGGCACTAAAAAGATGTGAGAGGAGATGTAAAAGGAATGGCAGAGGCAGACAAAAAGAGCGAGGGTCACAACAAAGTGCAGTGATGTCTACCTCAAAAAAAGATTGCAACATTTTGCTGGGAGAAGTCCAACAAACTCAAGGCATGCTCAATACTGGAGAGACAATTGGAATGGGGAGAAGACATAGAGCAGGCTCAGTGCTGGGAGCAGGTATGCAAAAATGTGACTGTGGTCTGATTTACTATCCCGATCTCAGAAACATTAACTGGAAGCCAGACTGTTCACAAGAAAGAGTCTGGCAAAAGCTGTGTATTAACTATTAGGAAAGCAGCCTTGCAAGCCCCAGGTTCTTCCCACAGCACCAAACTCCTGACAGGTGAGTAGGTCCAAAAAGTCCTCCAGCAAAAATAAACCCAACCCAGTGGACATGCCTCTTGTGGAATACTCTTCGAAGCAGCATGAGGGATGTCTGAAAGGGGGAAACTAAGCAGAGCAACAACAGCAAGAGCAAACACTAACATAACCAGCTGACAGGCTGTTCCTTCCTGACTCAAATCCTACCTGTAACTATCTATAAACACACAGTACTAGAGCAGTCAGATGAGGGCTAAAGTCTAGTTAAGCGAAGTGAAATAAGGCTCTAGTACCAACACAGAAGACTTCAGCATATATTTCAGTTGCTTCTGAACTGGGAGTATTTAGGTGCTATGGCATTTAATTAATGCTGTATATTCTTTGGAGATACATTTATTACAATCATTATAATGTCTGATTGTGTGGGAATGTTTATTCTTTCACTTGTCTCTCCAAACATTTGTTCCATTACATGGTTATCTGAATCTTTCCTTAAAAAGATGCTACACTCAAATGAATGTTTATTAAGGCTCTAATAAATACCCAGTGAAAACAAACATAATAGTCTACACTTACTGAAAACTTCAACGTGCCCAAGTTCTGGAATTCTGTTATTTCATGAAAACATCATTAACTACCTTAACTATCTTTTTAAAATATACATGTAGTTAAAAATTTTTCAGTCTAATGGAGCATAACACACATTATTCAAATTCCTCTGTATATAAACACTTATTACAGCTTCTAGAAGAAAGATGACTACTGGCAGACACACAGTGCAGGCCAATGGCTCTGCACATTCCCAACTCTGTTCCATACAGCTCTTGACAATTTTCCCTGTTTGGAAGCTCTGTGACATTTGGTGGTATTAGCCATCCAGAGGATTCACCCACCTCTCTTCTGTCTTGCTTTAACTTTTAAATTTATTCCATAACCAATAATTAAGCCTCTATGAAGCATATGTTGCTTTAATTTATAGTCAAGGAACAGATCTTCAGTGACTTGCCCAAAGGAAGCTGGAAACAGCAGACCATGATAAAAATCTCAAATTACTCTTTCTCTCAACCTGTTCAACTCAGTGACACTAATGTAGCACTAATATGGCATTTTAAAAATGTAAACAGCATGTTGCTAAAATCAATTACCTGCTCCTTCCCAAGAGAACCTGAACCAAAGATTATTTTCCCCAGAAGATAAAAAGGAGCTGATCAAATAATCAATGCAACCACTGCTCAAATAACTCAGGATGCACGAGACACCTGGTATCATATTTATGGGCAGACAGGACTTTGACAGACTTCCAGCTGTAGGTCATATTGGAGTCCAGTATCAGCCCATCCTGTATAATGGTACTTTTCTGGAAACTGTACTTCTCAAGAGGGCAGGAACATTTGCCTTCTACATAAAAACTTCTATACTGCCAGAGTTTTCACCATGAAAACTGTAATAGAATAAATCAACATAAGGTGTCCAATTTTAATCTACTAACATAAAGCTACCCAAACCTTTTTTTTTTTCACTAGCCCATGATCTCTTTTGGGTTTATCAATGTAAGTGCTGTATTTCAAAAAGATACAAGCTTGGATACGCTTTCAAAATATTATCACTAACAAAATTTACTCTTCACACTTGGAAACGACTCTCACCTTTAATAAAGTTGAATACATACATGTGAACCTTAGCAAGAATTTAAGAACATTATTGGGAAACTGCTCTGATAAGCAGGTAAGAGTTATTTATTTGCATAGTTATGAATGCATTTTCTTATTCCCTATTTCACATTAGTGTTTTACAATAAAAACAGTAAATCAAATTCTCAATTTCTAAAAATAACTTTCATTATCTTCAGCAGTACAGTTGTCAGCTGAAGACCTGAAGTCCCTTGGTTGCATTATATCTTTGTGAACAGTTAGACAAAACAGAGATGTTTCTAAAAGACTTCCTCATAAGCATCTTCGCTCATAAATGAAACTTATTTTTTGGTAGCACAACAGCAGCATCAAGAAACCCAACCCAGGGTTCTTTGCCTCGTTGTGTTAAACGATTTCTCTGATGGTCATTTATATTCAGTTTGAAATGACTACTGGCAACTGTATCATTTATTTTAATTCTTTCTAATTTGAAGATAAAACCCAGGGGAAAAAAGCAGACTATACTAAAATATCTAATATAATTAGCCAGGATAACTCAGTTTAGTTCAATTCTAAAATCAAACATATTCACAGAGCCAAAATTTTCCCTAAGAACAATATTCAGCCGTATTTTACTTTGTCTCTCTCCTTCCCCCCTCCTTTTTTTTTGTTTTTGGGGAGGAACCAGTTGAAGGTAAAGCTTTACAATCTTTGCCAAAACCAAGGTTAACACCTGGCCAAAAGATGACCACATAAACAAGAGAAGGATCTTCACGCCCTCACACTTCCCACAGGAAAACAGAAATCAGATTCTTCATGACACTGACACTTTTTCTTTACCGGTGTAGAACAAAATAAGCTTCAGTTCCTACAAATGTTTTCATTAAAACTCTAGTTTCAAAGTAAACTCTGTAGTTCCACCACTCTGTGAGTGGATTCATGGGATTTATTTTTTTAAATTTTTCATTGTGTTAGAAAAGTTAGGCTACTTCCACTCCAGGGAGTGCATTACACACTGGACTACTCCTAGCATCTACCCTGCTGTTTCTACTTTACATACTTAAAGTAAGACTAACTAAAAAAAATCCAGAACTAAACGCTTACTGAACTCAACAGACCATTTTTAATGAAGATGCTACGTTTTAAAAAGGATACGAATTCCATTCATTCCAGAAATTTTGAAGTCATCGATTAGCTGTACAACCATGTCCTTGTTGGGATCATTTGGGTCACTTTCACGAACCTAAACCAACGATGCAAACATGGACATTTTAGGAAAAAAATCACTTTAAAATATTAATTAGTTAGATCTGTTATTACTCTTGGTATTGAACACTGCATTGCAAGGGTGGTACTTACACATTTGAGCAACTTTATTTCATCCAAGGCTGTCTCTGTATAATGCTGGGCACTTTTTACAACTTTCATTGCAACAAACCTTTTTCCCCTTGAAAAGAACAGAAACATTTTCAACACATGCTCTGAGCTAATACAAACATGCTTTGAAGGTTAGGAAATTTTATATAGAATATTTCACAGTTTAACATATTCTGACAGAAAATACTGAAATTACACTTAACAAGAACTTTTAACAGTACTGTTAACAGCCTGATTTATTGAATATTTTGTCACCTTTGTGCTAATGTCTTTAAAAGAGAAATCTGCTTACACATTTTATCATTTAATCAAGGTGTAATTATATCTTTTTATTAAAGATACAACAGAAATGAAAACATTAGCTTGTTCTTGCATGTTCAAGACAACATGCAAATTCGATAAGCAAAGCTAATTTGGCAAAGAAAATAGAATTACATTTATTCTGAGGGCTTTTATAAACTACACTCTTGATCAAAACCAAAATACGTTGCATAAAATGATAGCAAACATTTACATAACTTTATCATGCATGTCAAACAAAAGTTACTGCAGACAAAAAGTAACATACTAAGAAAAAAGTACATGGAAATAAATAGTTTTCTTACTGCATATCCCAGCATAGCCAGACTGTAGAGAAGTGTCCCCATCCTAACTTTCTAATAACATGATACCGGCCATTGAAAAGATCACCAATTTTCACCGGATGATAGCCTCCTTTCATGAAAAAATGAGTAGAAAAACAATATTCAGAAAACAAACAATAATTCCCAGGTTTCCAAGTAATTCGTGTAGCATAAATTGTCCTCTACTATAAATAAGAAAGGTAAAGAAAACTTCAATGTTAAAAATTCTGCCTTGCTTGGCCTGGAGGGAAAAAACAAATGTCCTGTAACTACTGCAGAGTTTATTCACCCTTCTCTGTTATGCTTTTATTTATGGTAATATTACCATCTGTTCTGTATGTCCTCAGGCTTATCTTCCACTTCACAGACAGTACAGAAAAGATCTACGCTATTTCTTTATCGTATTTGAAGCTTCTCCAATCAACGTACTTTGGATGACTGCAGAATCTCAACAGAGATTGTTTTAATTCCCATTTGCTTTCCAGTAATAAAAAGCAGCAATAAAATACTTCCTGAGAAAATGTTAAGAACAATGCAGACTTTACTGATGCTTTTCCACTTGGCTCGTGACCCACAGCAGCAACACATTTTGGTCATGTCTGGGGGTTTTCCAGTGAGGCAGAGAGAGCAGGCAGCCACGGCTTTTGTCTGGACTGCTCTTTAATTCCCAAAGACTGCAGTCCTACCTTACACCACTCCACACGTCCTGCAAAGCCCATTGGGCAGAAAGGCCAACAGGACAGAGCAGGCAGGAGCTCTGGCTCCTCGACAGTGTGAGGAGGTGTAATGAAGCCTTTCATTCCCTTTGTATTCTAAGAGTCATTCATCCTCCCAGCCAAACACAGGGAAGACAGTGAACACACGAGATTTTTATTCAGACCTTAACACACCACCACCAACATCCACAATTCTGCCTAAATTGCAAATAAATAATAAAGCTTCACCATGCAACCTTTAGGACATCACCAGCAGCAGATTCAGAGGAGCTGTCAAGGAATCACTTCTTTGTTTCTTTCAGGTGCTTCACAATGTCACACCTGACTGTCCTTGGGCAGGATCCTCTGTTACTGACTATTCCATTTGGAATGAGGAAAACCTCAGACTGCAATCTAAGTTGCTGTATTTGTTTTGAAATCCCCTGGAAGTCCTGTTAGAACTGGTACCCAGTTAAGACAACAAGGTGAATTTATAACTTAATTCCTTGGATTTGAAATAGGGATTTCTTTCTTGCCTCCTTTTATCTGTGGAACACTGATGTTAATCTGGATATATTTCTAGTTTTTTTTTCTGCTGGTAACATCTTTTGCATTAACAGAAGTTCAAGGATTTATTTATGAACTTCCCTAAAAGGCTTCCAGAGTAGATTAGAAAATTTAACACAACTGTACAACAGAATTATAAAAATTACATATTCAACAGAAGGATAAAGCTGAAATAAAGTAGTGCATTAGATTGTTGGTATGTCCAACAAACTCTAAAAGGCACAGAAATTGATATATGTACGTCAGGATGTAACTTCAGGCTTCGCACACAGCAGAGAGGTTGGCTCATGGCTTCAGCCAAGGCTGACCCATCTGACACGGCTGCAGCTGCCCAGGCTCCCAAACATGATCCACCAACTCAGCCAGAGCTTCAGGGGAGCAGCACTCCCAAGTGTTCATCTTGGATGGGCAGGTCTGAGCCAAGTGACAACAACTGCAGAAGAGCGGCTCAAGTCTCAGCTGTGGAGCATCAACTTCCCACACCTCCCTGCCCACCTGCTGCCCGATTTACAGCACCACAGAGGGTCAGGAGTGTCCACTGGCCACCGAAAGAAGTCTGATGTGCACAGGTAGCATGGACAGAGCAGTCTCAGCTCCCTCAGCCTACCACTATGGTGATGAAGTTGCATCTTTTCCATGAATATTCTGCACAAACCTGTGAAGGCCTTGATATGAGAACAACCTCCAAACTTTTAACCCATGAGAATTGTACACTTAGAATACACACACGATATTTCATTTCACAAATCATTAGGTATACAGACACCAACATCTGCAGACAAAAAGCTGCAGAGCAAAAAGAAGGCTCTAGTTCAGAAACAGTACAAGGCATTACAGGAGGACCAAGACATAGACTTGGATTAAGTCTCAGGACTGCCCCTGGGGGAGGAACTCCCCACTCCTCCCTCACTGAGAAGGAAACAATCATGAAAGCTGCCAGGACAACCCACCCAGCAAGCTAGAAAGACACCTTCATTTCCACTGCTGAGTTGTGCCAGCCTCGGCAAGGATGCACACAGTGCCAAGAGGGAACTCCTTATTTCCCAGGAAAAAAACCAGATCACTTTTGGAACACCCAATCAGTTTTACTCCCCAGGAGAGGGAACATGGACTTACTGAGAGTGTTGACTATTATGCTCTCCACTTGCAAAATGAAACACTATCAGCCACAAATGAAGCTTCAAGTATATGGCAGTTTCATTTTTACAGAAATTTTGCTAAATAAATGCACATACATGAACACACACTGATAGAAAAAAAAAAACAACTAAGTTTTAATTTGTCTTTTTAACTATTCTTCTAGTAACAGCTGATGAAGATGTTTAAGCATCTGGATAAATACAATCATTATTTAAGACAGCTACTGACTGGTTTAAAACAAATAAAAGAAATATTACTATTTGGTAAATTTTTTCCATAAAAATCTATCCAGGATGATGAAGTCATAAGTGTGAGTGGAAGGTTAAGAAAACACAGCTAAATCCTACCTTTCCATTGCTGAAAAGGTTTGCATTTGTGAAATTCATCAAGTCTGATGACCTGACAGCAAAATTTATGGAAGAGACTTTCATGTAATTCACCATCACAGTATCATTTCTTCTGATCTGATCTTTTTGCTGCATGTATCATTGCATGAAAACGGTGCAAAGTACGAAATATTAGTCTCTACATAATAATCCACTCTTTCCAAATGGATAGAATTAAAACGAAATAAAACTATTTTAACAACTAGTTTTGACAGCTCTCTGTGGTTTGCAAAGAGATTTTAAAATTCATCAAGAAAATTATTTCTGGAACACTTTAAAATTTTCGTAAAGCTAGTTCTAGTAAGTCAGTTCTCTAACAGTTACGTGGCTTCAGGCACTTGTAAGTCTGCCTCTCTGCAGACAGCTTTTGGCATACTTGTGCATCAGAGGAACTGAAAGCCTGTGGTACTCTCTTCCCATCACAGACAGAAAAGAAAACAACATACAGGGAAAATCAGAAGATTTCCAGGGATACCAAAGTCAACTGAGGGTTGATAAGTTATTTTAGTAACCTCTACATGCTGCAAGCATAACAACGGTATGTATGTAAAAACCATGTTATTTTGGTCCCTACACCACTGTCATAACTAATTATAGCAATACACCAGCATATGTGACAGATGCCAACAGTGGGAGCATATTCTCTGAGTATATGTATTTCAGAAGATACTTTCCACTGTCCTAAGTCATGGCAGGAGCAGTTTTGGAAACAATCAGTGACCACCCCTGTACACATTACTCCCTGATCATTCCTATCAGCAACAGAGGCACTTACAGGTTGTGGACAATCAGGTAACAACACAGTTATGCATTTTAAAAACTGGTGTCTTCCTATGGTGAATGCAATTATCTCAGTTCTTCATGACACAAAGTATTTTTAAACACAGCAGCAAGAAAGCATCTACACAAAATCTGGAAAAAGTTACGTACTTCTGGAAAAACAATATAGGCATTTGAAAATATACAACGTATAAGCAGCACTGCTGATAATTTAACAAAAAAAAAATTAAAAACCCCTGTTGTACTATTCACTGCAGCACACAGAGAAAAAAAAAGTCTCTCACAGATAGCTAGCTACATGCACGCAAGAAAGAGGGTCAGAAAAATGAGATCATTATTCCTGAATGCCTCCTGAATGTATTGGTAATTGTAGCTGGCTCGTTCTATGTTTGTATAGGGAATTATTCCCTTTGTGAACGGGATGAATGGGAGACATCTCCAGGGGGCAAGGAAAACGATCAGAGAAGCACAAAATTCCAATTACATCCATGACACAACAGGCTCTTGAAAAAAATCTCCAAGAGTTTCAGGCTTTTCACAGAAGAAGAAAAACTAGCTTCACTAAGTACCCCTTGAAAAATCATACAGTTGGACTTTTGATATTTCCATTCCTTAAACAAATAAATATTTGAGAAGTATTTGGTGTAAATTCAGTGCCACGACCAGAAGTAATGTCACAGATTTAAACAGGTCCTGGAGGAAGTCCCCAGGGAAGAGAGGTTAGTCTGCTTTACACTGGCTGTTAGTTGTTTCTTTCACACGAGGTGCTAATCCAAATGGATCCAATTTCCTGATTAAAAACACTACTATGGCTATTTATTAACCACCATGTAACGTGGTCAAGATGCAAGCCCAGCACACAGTAACATACCCTTAAAAATAAGATTAGTAACAAAAGTACTCAATGCAAAGTACAGTTAAGAGGTCATCTGTTGAATTCATTAAAAAAACTAATTACATACTCATCAAAACTGCCCTCCTTTGAAATTTCAGATTGGGGCTGAGAAGAAATGAAGTACGCTCCGAGTTCACTCAAAAAAATCCTAGAAGGCTGCCATTTTGAAATTAAAATTAGGAATAAAAGAGACACTCCAGCACTAAATAATAATTTCCAAATCTTTATCTTCCACCCTGTAAATACACGTTAGGCTACCCGAAACAGAAAAATTATATTCAAACTAATAAAAAACCTCTCAAAAACAATGGAAATAACGTATCTGAAAGCCATCCATAGAATTCCTTACAAAATAACTTATTCATTCCCTATATTAAATAATAAAATATACAAACAAAGTCTCTCTGGGCCAGCTCATCCCAACCTCATTCAATTCAAATCCTTATAGGTTAGGAACCTTCCCTTCAGTTCAACCCCAGCAGATTAAAAGAAGGAAATGTACTGCTCAGTCTTACAGGAAATTAGGGTCGGGAAAAAAGGTAAATCATCCACTCAAGTAACAAAAGCACTGCTCTCATAGAAACAAATAATGATCATGACATCCAAGTGAACCAAAGCTTAAACTACCTTTAATATACTTTAAAGAATTCAAAGCTTCAGGATCGGAAGAATTTAGAAGAACTTTAAGCATACAGACGTTCCCTTTAATTTTTCAGGAAGTCTGCAAGTATTGTTAGTGTAACATGTAGTTCATTTTAAAAGCATACAGATCTCACTCCTGACCTGCTTTAGTTAAACAGGTAACTCATAAGCAGCCTGTCAACTTAGACTGTTTTTGTTGTTTGTTTTGTGATCTAGCTTCTGCAGATGGTGGCATTTCGCAAGAGATGCTGGAACACAGACAACAATGGACTGTTTGAAATTAAATGTAGCCCCTATTTCAGCAAAGAATTCAGTCGGGGCCTTGAAATGCTTAATCTCAAGGAAGCAGAGATTTTACAAGTAAACAGATGTTTAAACAAATCCTTTGTCACCGATGGAAGATGTTACAGATACCAAAAGAGTCATCCTAAGGAGCAAATGGGTTGTAACAAATATAATAAAAAAATCAAAACCAAACACCTGAGCGACATGTTTAGCAACATGTTTTTCTTTTTCCTGCTGCAGACTTCAACATTTAGTTTCAGTTTACTGTTTGGCTTCCGCTATCGGCATTTGTAAGCCACTTACACATTTGAAATATCATATATTAATAAAACTTCTTACACCAAAATGAAATAGTCACTTTCCACTGCTAAATCTGGAAATACAAAACACTTATTATTTCAGGCTGGGAGAGAGGATTCTTAAAATAGCCCATCTCCAGGCTTACACAGAAGTTTCTGATTAAGAACACATTATCATATTTGACATAGGAAGTGATTCTTGGTATGAAGAATACAGAATATCAGATAATGTCTGTGCACAGAGTGCTTTCTGGCTGTTCAAAAGCATTAATATGAAGTGATAAAACTTGATGTTTCCTGAAGTATATTCATCTTCTTGAAATCTACAACAACAGAAAACCCAGAGTTGATGGATCTGTTATTTATAGTTTTTCATGTAAGTACAGTATACATTTTATCTTAACGGGAACAGACTTGCAACGTTAGCAGTAACATTAAAATCAACTTAAGCACTGACACTGCTGTACTGCAGTTACACTTTTGTGCATTTAACAGTATTTTAAAAAAATAAAATAACTAACACAAAAATTAAGGAAGTTAAGCTAAAATGAAAATGTAGAGGGCCTCAGACAATGCTGAGGGCTGTGACAGACAATGTGGAAAAGCAGGACGTAACATCTCAGGCTGTGAAAGACAACACGTGGAAAAGAAGCACATAACATCTCAGGCTAGTGTGGGTCAGAGAAGAAGGGGAAAAAAGATATAGTCTAAAAATAAATGTTGGCACTGTTCTTAAAGGCATCAAGGTATTTCAGAACCTTTTGGAGTGAGAGGGGTTGTTTGTCTTGGCTGGGGTGTTCTTATTTCTCTTACAGCTCACGTCAATCACAGAAAGTTTCTTCTCTACTCTTCTAACTAGGACAGCAGGAGGAAAAGAGGGATGTGGTATTTGTACACTTACTACTAAATGTATAAATAAGCCACAGCTAAGTAAAAAACGAAAGCTGAAGACAGCTATGCATCTGGACCTGAAATGTGCAGTCATCCCTAATTCTTGTATAAATAAATTCCATAACTATAGACCAGCTCTTTAAAAACCTCCCAAGAACCGTAACTAGAGACTCGCGCGGCCACGTTCACCCTCGATGACGTGGGTGAACCACACCCACCTTTACAGTAATCTGCGGGATCCTCTTGCTCCTCATCGTCAGACCCCAAAATCTCCTCCTCTGGCTCTGGCGGGGTGGGCTCCGGCAGGGGCGGAGGTGGGGGCGGGGGCGGAGGTGGAGGTGCAGAGGGAGCTTTCTGTTGAGGCTCTGGCCTGGAAACAGAAGAGAGACCACATTTAGCCAAGAGCTTCCCCACAGGGGTAACCCAGCCTTCAGAGGGGATGAAAACACCAAGGAAGCATCTCATTTTCCCACTGCCATCTTCTGTATTCCCCACGGGACCATAGGGAGGCACGGACAGAGAGGCATCTGATCACACCAAAAGCAGGTCTCAAGTGAATTTGGACTTACTTCTGAAACAGCCTGGAAAAGGTACATAAAGTGTATAAACAGATACGAACAAGCTTTTAATGACAGGTTAGACTCATTTTCTTGAGCACAACTGAAAAGAAATATTTTTCAAAGCACATCAAGTTATTGAAAAGCTCCAGCCTGCTAGCTGAAGAAAGAAAGATTTCACTAACAGAGCAAGAAACAATGTTCTAATGACACTGACCCAAACCTTCATGCACTTCTCCTCATCGAAGACTAAGGAAAGCTGTATCAGTGTACAAAACAGTGAAAACACCTATTAGAAAGTAAGAGAACAAAACCTGATCTTCCTAGGTAGCCTGTGATGCGCTCCCAGAACACATCTCATTTGCTTTGGTATGTGCTAAATTAAAAAAACCAAACAAAAAAAACCACCAAGGCCCAACACTGCCAACCAAGAGATGTTTTTCTGTCTCGCAGCTCCAATTTAGAAAAAAGCAACTAAAGAAGTGAAATGTATTTTGTATCTTTGGCTCAGATAATACTTGGTATTTCTGAACACCTATGAACTACTCACATTTCAAAACTGAGTATTCTCAGTACACTCAAGTCCAGGGTTGAAGCACACCTGTTCATCAAATAATTAAGAAAGCCTTCTCCAAACAGGTTGATGGTGTTATTTTTTGCATTCATACTTCTTGCAAAAAAAAAAAAAAAAGATGCTTGCAAAATACATTTGCCAAGTAACTTAAAGGATTTGTGCCATCAGGAGCTGCTTACATTTATACCTACTTCAAATCTAACATGTCTGAAAAACATCATATTAACAGTATTCTGTCATTCATGACAAAAAACACAGAAATTTAATTTTTCAGCACCTAGAAATAATTCAAATACTTCCTTGATCATGAGTAAAAGCTATTTATGTGAAGTCCACTCCTAAGTCCTCTTCCTCATAATTTCCCCTTTTTCTTTTTACACACTGCAATTATTCCAAGACAGATAGACAGAGCATTTGGTGTCGAAGAGAACACAGTTGGTCATAAATAAATTCCACTGGCAACATTCACCACCTGCACAGCAGCTGCTGTTACGCCTTTGCTTTAAAGGACATCACTGCGAGTTGTATGCATACCAAATTTATGTGCCTGCTATCCCTTTCAGATAATAAAAATCTTCGGTCAATAAATGGTCAGATTTTAAAAGGACAATTTTTAATTAATTTATAAATTATCTAAGTTATAATGAGAATCTAGCCAAATAAATAAACTTACATTATTTTTAATCACATAAAGCTTTGGACACAATAGGAGAGAGAGAAGGGATCCATTTGTAGGATAAACAATAAATACATTTGCTCATGCTTCTACTGACATAAATTATGCTGGTATTTTGCCTTCCTGTTTGGCTCCCAACAGAAATCTCTGTATGGTACATTGGAAAGAAAGCAAACCACAAATGGAAGGTGCAGCAGATCCTCCGACCAGTTACTCTCACTACAAACTAGACTACTGGCCCTCCGCCAGCCTGGGTTCGTGGTGTCAGCACACAGGCAGGCGACACCCATGCCTGGTCTGATGTTGGCAGAAATCGTTAATCAAACAAATTATCATATAAGGATCTACAGTTACAAACCTTGAAACCTCATCTGCTGTGCGCAAGACCATTTTGGATACACTGATCAAGAGCTAAAGTCACTTAAAAATTAAAAATTAACAGCTGGACTCAAAGACCTTAAAGGTCTATTTGAGCCTAAATGCTTCTACAAGCAAGAAAAAGGATGCTCAGAACAATAGCCTGCACTTCAATATATCTGGAAGAATTGTGTGCCAGGGTACACAGTGCTTGGACTCCTTGCTGTACCATCATTTTATTTATTTATTACTTTATTCTGACCACAAGTATCCATGTTATTATTTTGGTCCCATGAGATGGTACAAATGTAGCACAGGCCAGGGTCAGGTGGGGCCATGCAGTACAGGGTTTGTAAATTCAAAAATCCATTGAAATTGTGCCGATTTTGCCTTTCAAGATTTGCTCTGTTTCTTCACATAATAAAAGCAATATTTTAAAGAGAATCAGAAGCATTTCTGGAATTGAGATTCACACATTTTGTCACTCACTTTCAAATAAATATCAAGTCACACCAAGAAACTCCCTCTGAGAGAGAAAGGAAGTGTACAACACAAGATTTTTTTTTAAAAAAAAAAAAAAAGCTAAATTTATTCCCAGGGAAATGGGTTAAGAAGACTCAGGAGCAACCCCATCTTTCTCAAGCTACTGTATTTCATTTTAGTTTGAAAAGGGTTATATTTTCCCTGTCCTCAATCCTAGCTGATTTTGGTATTCAAGAGTGTTTTCCTACTCTTCTTTGCGCACATCAGGAAGGAAGGAAAGATATTCCCTTATTTCCTTCTGGAGTTATTATTTTTATCCACAAAAAACAAAACACTGCTTTAAACTGAGGAAGATCTCTGATTTGTCCTTTTAGCTTTGCTTGCACCTTTGAAGAATCAAATATTAGTAGAGAGAGGCAGTGAAGGAAAGAAATGCCGCTGAGTTAGATCAGCCTGACTGCTAATTCTGCACTTTTTGCTTATTTTGCCACTTTTTTCCTTCAGTTTAGGATCCTTAGCAAGAGCTTCTTATTGTTATTTCTTGTTCACTTTTACTTTTCTGGGGTAGGAGTAAAGATCAAGTTTTCAACACTTCAGTTGGCTGCTTAAATTCTGCCTACCATCTGAATAACTCATCCTGGCATCGCCAATCTTGCCCTTCTGCCAATACAGTTTCACAGTGTTAGGTAGGACATCAGTCAATGCGAGAACTCCGGTTTTGCAGTTTCTTAGTAGTCCCTTTATTGAATTGCAAAGATAAGCTATGATGAAAGCTTCAACAATACCTTCATTTGCAGATTATGGCATGTATACTTTAGTTATCTTAGATTTCATTTCTTTCCAGTAGAGAGTTTGCTAAAATGTGCATTATTTTTTCTTTTAAATGGACTTTAAAACACCATTTATACTAGAAATCCAACCATTAAGAAAGCTGTGAGCAATAAATCTGTACGTAACCTCCATTTCCTTTTCAGAAATATAATTGTCAAATACTATCATAATATAACAAGCCATTCCAACAGCTGTGTTATTTCCAGTTATTACTCCTTTCCTATTCCTAAAATGTTGTTATGTAATCATATGCATTAGGTAACACATGCATACAGAGATAAATATTACATTTGTTTGTCTTTTTTCCTGAAGTAATCACTCTGTGGTCTACCACCATTAGGCTATTCATCACCATCCAAGCATAAACACTTAATTAACAGAAGAAGATGACACACCATTTCGAGACTCACAGTATTCTGTCAGCAGGTATGCAGAGAACTGACCATCTCCACAGGCTGCGATGACAAACCTTTTAACTGATTTGGGAGAAACATTACAAACAGCTAGCAAACACTAGCTGACATGTTTTTTCTTTCAATTACTGCCTTTTCAATGGACAAAAATAAATTTACAGCAAAGTCCAATCAAAAACCTGTTCTTAGAGGGAATGCTTGGTAAAAGACAAAAGAAAAGTTGCAGCATTTCTCCTCTACAGTGAACTTGAAGCAAAATACGTCAAAACTCTGCATGGGGTCTTATAAAAAATCAACTGCCCACTGTTATGAAACACAAAATTACTGACAACTTAATTTTACTATTCTCCATCATGGACGTGTTGCTCCGAGTTCCAGCTGGGGAACAGCCAACAGTAAAAGCAATTTCCCTAACATTAAAACCTGAAAATGCTGGCAAAATTACACCACGAGAAATTCAGGAAGAACTGCACGGTTTTTTTTATTGTTGATGTTGTGGGGTCATTTGCTATTCTTCTGTTCTGAAAAAGGTAAAACAAGAGCAGTGGGGGTGATTAAAATCACAAAACGCCTTCCATATGGGAAGCATCTGAACATACCACAACTCTTCTGCCAGGAAAAGAGAAAGCAGAGAGCTACAAAATCTTCAGAGACACAGAGAAAGCAAATAGGAAATAGCAGTCTACTGCCTCTCCCCACACAGAGTGGGCCAAGTTGACAGAAAATCCAAAGGAAAAAAAAAAATTAGTCATGCAACGTGATGTTAAAAACTAAAGCCACCTTCTTCCCTCGGATACCACGGCTAAGGGAAGTTAGTTTCAAATAGGGCTCAGCAAAACTCATGGAAGAACGATTTGAGTCGTGAAGCCCATCAGCCTGAGATGGCTGCATCTGGAACCACATTCAGCACGTGGGGCCAACCCTGTGCTCTTCCCCGGGGAACTCCTCCTGGCCAGAGGGAACTCAGATGCACCTCGGGTCTGTCCTCGGGCAGCCACTTCATCGTCACACATTCCTTTCTTTTCCTCAACAAATGAATGATTTCCATTACTAAAAACCAAAACAGACTTTAGGCCTCTTTATCCAAAACCCACACAAACAAAAAATATGCTTTTATTATCAAGTAGGGCATAAAAATACAGGCTATTTGTCGCTATACAACAAGATTACCTGAAGAAATCCTCGTGTTCCCCATGGGGAACAGGCATCAAAACAGCAGGAGTCCTTGTCTGTGAACACTGCACTGCACACAGGGGGACTGCTTACAGGTAAACAGAGCTTTACCTTTAATGTAGCTAAAACCCGCACCTGATTCTTTTTCTATAGAAAAGCATTGTCTCCGAAGGAAAACTGATTGTGTTAAACAAACCCAAAAAAATTGAGCAGACAAAAATTGGTCAGATTATGCTAAGAACTACCTCAATCTGAGGGGAAAACAAAACCCCTGTTCAGATTTTCAGAGGAACACAACCAGAGACCTTTTTTCGCTAACAGAAAATGCAATTAAGATTAGGTTAAATGACTTCTTCATACATTTAATAAAATAAAATACGGAATAAACTATATTCTAACAATGTTATGAACCTGACATATCCCCAGAGGTTCTTCAAGGAATTTCAATTTGCAGAAGTACAAAGAGTAAGCAAGGGGGAGGATAAGCACCAGAAGAAACGTGCTGTAAGCCTCCTAAGAGATGTGAGCTTTGCAAAATCTCCCAGTGGGTGTTTGGGTCCATCTGGAAGGAGCTCCAGCTATGCTTCCTCCAGCTCCAGAAGGCAAAACCTTCATGCTCCTGGGCAAGGCTTGCAGGTGCTGTAGAGTTTAAAGTCTGAAATCTCTATAAACAAGTTGCCTCCAGCTGTTATTAATTATCTTAAAGACTCAGCTATTTGGAGCTCTTTCTCCTCTGTTCAAATGGTGTCTGCTTTTACAAGCTGAACTCTTGCCTGCCCTTTTTTCCCCAAATGCAAATTCAGCTTCATTAGACAGGTGCCTTCTAACAGTGAACTCTTCGAACCCAAGGCAGCCTTAAATGGAGGCTTTTTACACAAATGCACACACATATAACAAGCAACAAAAACAGAAGAAAGATCAAAACAGCTCTGAAGTACTTCCTCAAGGAACAAAATGATAGTGCATATTTCAAGTAAGATTTCAAGGGGGTTATAATACTGAATAATTTTCAATTTTACTAGCTATGGTCAGTTATTTGTAATTTAATAATTATTTTTAATTATTCCAGAGGTCATCTGTTTTTAGAAACAAAGTCTATAAATACAGAAGGAAAGAAAATATAAGGACATGTTTTTAACTAACTCCAAGAAACTGTTAATGTGAACTACCAAGGACAGCTTTGCATTACATGAAAAGCACTATTTGTGTTCTTATTCTAGTGCAAAACTGTAATACAGTGTCCCATTCTAGAAAACTTATGCATACAGAGAGAGAGTGCTGGCATGTCACAAGCCTGAAAGTTTCTCCATCTGGTCATTATTAAACAAAGATTATCATTCCTCCTGGGACTGTTAACATTCCTTCAAAAGATACCATCCTACCAAACACTAACAGAAGCACCAGTGGAAACCCCTCCTGGAATGGAGCAGGCTAAGACACAGTAGCTTTTGTAATCTTAAACAGCAACACAAAGAATGAATTTTTCAGCCCCATCTTGCTTTCCAGCCTTTGGGAGGCCACCTTGGGCATGAATGCACACTCAAAGTCCAAGTAAAATGCCAAGGGACACCACCTTCTTCTGTTCAATACAATGGGTAGTATAAATAAATGCCATTTCACGCAGCAAGTACTGCAGTCTTACCCTGCTACCGCCCCAGCCCAGCATCACAGGAAGGGCAGAGCTGAGGGGACCCAGGAGCATCCATCCTACCATTATATCAAATCACATCTAGGAGGAAGCAGTAAAGTCTGACACGGTTAGGAGGCAGCTCTTACGGCCCTTCTTTGACACTGAGTTACACCAAGTTCCCCGAAGGAACTGATTTCAAGCTCTGAAAGTGAGTCCCAAATAAAATTTTGTTCTCAAACACACGCAATTCTGTTAAAATGTCCTTACGACAGTAAACCAGAAGCCAATTCTATCCAGGAAGCCTCAATCTTAACTGAATTTGTCAAGGTAATATGTTTTCCTCCTCAAGTACTGTTTTTCTTGCAGAGTTGTACTTTTCACACAAGTCATCCATTACACACTTGCAGAAGAAAAAAAGTCAACAGTTCAAAAAAAAAAATTACAGACCCACCTGGTGACACAAAAAGAAAATACACAGATATGCACTGAGCAACTTGCACCTTACCCATACTTCTAGTCACCAGTAAAGCATTATAAAGACTGAGAAAGTTAAAATAATAGAATATGCTGAGTTGGAAGGGACCAACTAGCATAAACAAGTCCAACTCTTGGCCCTGCATAGGACAGCCCCAGAAACCACACCATGTGTCTGAGAGAATTGTCATCCAAATGCTTCTTGAACTCAGACGGGCTTGGTTCAGTGACCACTGCCCTGAGGAGCCTGTTCAGTGCCCAACCACCCTCTGAGTGAAGAACCTCTTCCTAATACCCAACCTAAACCTCCCCTGACACATCTTCAGGCCATTCCCTCAGGTCCTGTCACTGGTCACCACAGAGCAGAGATCAGTGCCTGCCATTCCGCTTCCCCTCAGGAGGAAGTTGGAACTGCAGTGAGGTCTCCCCTCAGTCTCCTCTTCTCCAGGCTGAACACACCAAATGACCTCAGCATCCCCTCATACAGCTTCCCTCTCTAGACTCTTCACCATCTTTGTAGCCCTCCTTTGGATATTCTTGAATAGCTTTATAGCCTTCTTATATTGCGGTGCCCCAAACTGCCCACAATATCCAAGCTGAGGCCGCCCCAGCTCAGAGCAGAGCGGGACAATCCCCTCCCTCACCCGGCTGGCGATGTTGTGCCCGATGTCCCCCAGGAGAGGGTTGGCCCTCCTGGCTGCCAGGGCACTGCTGACTCATGTTCAACTTGCCATCGACCCCCAGGGCCCTTTGNCCCTCTCTAGACTCTTCACCATCTTTGTAGCCCTCCTTTGGATATTCTTGAATAGCTTTATAGCCTTCTTATATTGCGGTGCCCCAAACTGCCCACAATATCCAAGCTGAGGCCGCCCCAGCTCAGAGCAGAGCGGGACAATCCCCTCCCTCACCCGGCTGGCGATGTTGTGCCCGATGTCCCCCAGGAGAGGGTTGGCCCTCCTGGCTGCCAGGGCACTGCTGACTCATGTTCAACTTGCCATCGACCCCCAGGGCCCTTTGCATGGTGCTGCTTTCCAGCATCTCATTCCCCACTCTGAACGTACATCCAGGGTTGCTCCACTCCAGGTGCAGAATCCGGCACTTTGCCTTGTTAAACTTCATATGGTTGGTGATCGCCCAGTCCTCTTTGTCAAGGTCTCTCTGAAGGACCTCTCTGCCCTCAAAGGAGTCAACAGCTCCCCCCAATTTAGTACCATCAGCAAACTTACTTAGTATTCCCTTGAGTCCTGCATCCGGGTGATGTTGAAGAGCACTGGACCTAAAAAACGGAGCCCTGCAGAACTCCACTAGTGACCGGTGCCAGTCTGGTGTCACTCCCTTTGTGCCCAACCTGTGAGCCAATTGCTCACTCACTGCATGACCTGTTTACACAGACATAGTGGCCAGATTGACCTTGTGAGACAGTACCTAAAGCTTTATTGAAATCCAAAAAGATTACATCAACTGGCTTCCCTTGATCAACTAGGTGGATTACCTTGCTTCAAAAGGAAACCAAGTTTCACAAGCAGGACTTTCCCCTCATGAAGCTGTGCTAGCTGTGACCAATGGCTGCATTGACGTAAGGGTGGTTTTCAGTTACTCCCAGAATCATCTCCATAATTTTACCAGTCATTGAAGTGAGACTGACAGGCTTGTAGTTTCCAGGGCCATCCCTCTCACCCTTCTCCAAAACTGGGACATTTACCAGCCTTCAGTCGACTGGAACCTCTCCACGTTCTCAAGACCATTCAAAAATCATTGACAGAGGTATTGTGATGACATCAGACAGTTCTTTGAGGATTCTTGGAGGAATCCCATCAGGCCCCATAGACTTACTGGGGTCCAGCTATAGCTGGAAATCCCATACAAGTTCAGGGTCGACTGGGAGTTTATCATCCTCACAGCCATGATCCTCCAGCTCAGGACACTGACACCCACTTAGCCCATCCTCAGTGTTGAACGTCAAAGCAAAGAACTGAATATATCTGCCTTTTCTCTGTCCCTGTTTGTGAGGTGACCATCCCCATCCTGTAACAGGTCTGTGTTCTTTCTACACTGCCTTTTGCTATTCACATAATTTTAAAAAGCTCTCTTTATGTTCCCCATACTGGGTGCTGCCCAGTTTCAACTCCAATTGAGCTTGTAGGGACAGTGACCAGCTTTAAGTCTTCATATTGAACAGACTTTTGACTTACTGCTTGACATGGTATAGAGCCCACCTGTACCTCCACTGCAATGGGAGGTTGAGAGTTCCGAGGGTCACTAAAAACATCCTATCAATCTCTCACTCATTCTCACAAATCCTGCACAGCCTGCTTAACTCCTCCCAAAACTCCTTGACCCAGCGATGCAGTTCGTCAGCAACAACACACCCTCTGCAAGAAGGGATGACCGTCAGCCCCAGCTTCACGGAGAGGCATCAGGCACTCTTGGCAAACCGAGACCTGAAGAGCTACATCTAACATCAGTCCTACTGGGGTGAGGCTGATGCTGTGACTCCAGCAACTACCAAGGAAGGAGCTCTGCAGTTGACCAGACCATACCTCAGGGAATGTTCACTACTGACACTGGGGATGAAGCTGCCTCTGTGTCCTTCCACACCAACTATTCTGTCCACTGCCTCTGTTAGCGGCTGTCAGACATCACAGAGTGGTGCCTGGTTCCTGGGTTGCATGTACTTGATTATTCCACTCAAGAGTGAAATGGCCTCCTGTGGAGAGGAGCCTTTCCTTGTATCTTGTTTGCCTGGCGTGGTTTCTTGCACTCCTAGGGACTGTATTTTATGGACATGGGGGTGGTTACACTGCCTTTCAATCTCCCGCTGCTGCTGTGGCAACATCTAAGCTTTATCAGTCTCTCTCACAAGAGCTTCTGGCTACAAAACATGGAGACATTTCAAAGAGCCAAAGAGAAGAAACAGCTGTCATAAATCCACGGACTATGCACTGATCAATGGAAAATACAGTTTCTTATACATGTATCTTAATGTGTCAAAATGAAACCTCCACCTGAAGTAAGTCAGATAAGGAATACCTCTCCAACACAACGATAAAAACCTAGTTAAAAAACAAGCCAGCCTCATAAACCACGTATGAAGCTTCACATTCTTCAAATCCTATTGCAACAAGAGTCCCTTCTCACGCTGCACAACTCCTTCCTCCCTCTGTGTGCGTGCACCTCCACTTCTGATTGATAAGATGACCTGACAGAAAACATTGGCAGGTGGTAACAAATATGGCCACTATTGTGACTTCTTCCTCTCACTACGGCTGTGTGATAGATTACTTTTAACAGAATGACTCATGAGTGTATAAATGGAAATTAATTTTTTACTTTCCTTTTGGCATATTGTGTTGCAGTATTTCATTTCTGCCTTTCTCTTTAGCATGTTAAATTATAGTTTCTAGTCTTTCTATTAATAAGATACATCCAAAAAACATGCTGTTGTTGCTTCAGTATCCGAGAGTTGCCACTAGCAACAAATTTTTAAGTTTTGAAGGAGAGGGGGAAGAAGCACCCACTGCTCTCCAACAGCCCTATCTGCCTCTGGAAAAGTTAAGAGATTTAACTTAATATGGCATCAAAACCCCTTAAGTCGCTGACCCCTTTGAGATCAAATGCAGGCTCAAATATGAATTCATAACTAAATCTAAAAATATGGGATTTAGTCTTTATCACAATACAGCAACTCCCTTAGAGGTACTATAAATATACACATACTATAAGGAAGTATATCTTCCATTTATATGGGTTAGAAACCATATGAAGACAACTGTGATAATCTTAAACAAAACGAGCCAAAATATATCAACAAGTGCAGTGTTTCCCACCCCTTCTTACCTACTTAACAGCCTAGTAGGACAGATTTCATAGGAACAGTGAAATTGTAACCCTTCATTTAATAACAAATGCAGTCAGCAGCAGAATACCTCGTCTGTTTTTTTTAAACCCAAAACCACCCTGGTAAAATGCCATCCCGACTTCAAGTGATCATCAAATGCAAAAATGTATTTTTCATGTCCATGCTTAGTTAATGCTTAGAAGAGCCATTCATCCTGTTAGTGCAAATGCAACATGCTCTGCATTATGTCTGGGAACTCAATTCTACAGGCAATGAGAAAAGGGAAAGCAGACAGGCATTTTGGATGGCACAAACAGTGAGGGACAACTGGCAGGTAAAAAAAACAGAGCCTGAAGGAACAAGGCTGCATGACTAAGTCAGCAATTAGAGGAACCTCTCTGTCTGCTGCAAATACAAACCATTGCTGCAGGGATAAATTCCTAAGTCACCGATTGGAACTCTATTGATACCAAACTTCAGCTTGCTAACCTTGCTTTCAAGAAGCTGGAACGAGCATTTTACATGAACTTTTTACATTAACAATCCTAAATTCTTTTCACTAACAGCCTCTCTTTCTAAATAAAGGATTTATCTCAATTTTTCTAAAAACACACAACCTCCTCCCAAACTTCCAAATGCCAGGAACATCTCTCCTCTGTATTTTAACAAACCTCTTTGCAATTCTTACCAGCATTTTATGAAAGTACCCATGTTTGCACTGTAAATATCAGTAAATAATAAAAACGAGCGAGTTATAACTTTTTAATTATTAGACGTAAGTTGCAACGATGCCTATCATTCAAAAACATTTTGCTAGTGATTCAAAGTTCCTAAAATTCTTCCATTTTGGGTATATGTGGCCATAAGCACAATATATGAAATGCCTTCCTTGAGTTTCTCTCTGCATATTGCTTGTTCATGTTCATTTAAGCATCAATTTTCCTAAGAGAATTAAGCAAAAGCAGCAAAGAGATTGCCAAGTCCAGCCACAGTCAAAAGGGAGCAAATGGAAAAATCACACATGTGTGTTCTTCACAAAACCACATTCTCACTCAAATACAGAAAATAATGGGCAGCTGGCTTTAACCTTTTACTTCATCTTTTTGTCTTGTCCTCAAAGACACAGTAACAATTACTACTCTTCGGACACACAGAAACACGTTTTATTTGGGCAACTTTGATAAACTGATCTAGAAGAAAACTTAAGTTCCTTGGGATAAAAAGTATCTTTTTTAAAGTGTGTCTAGATCTCTGAATATTTTCTGTACTTCTTAATACAAAACTTACAGCTGATGTCTTGGCCAACTACCTTACAGAACACAGTGCATTTTATTTATTTCACCCAAATTTCAAAACAACATGTTTCCAAAAGCCACTGCATTCAGCATACTCTCCTGTCACCCGTTCACTCAATGAAAAGGTTGTCATTCTCGGTCTGTAAGATTCCGCCATGGTCCCTTTGCCTTTCCAGGTGTTTGCAGGGAAATGCCTTTCCATTCCTTATTCCCATCAACAATTTGTCCTGGGGGTTATAGAGACTATTTTGGAGCTTTCCATTACTTTTGAAGCTTGCAAGTGAAGGACCTTTCATTTGACAGGATCTTCAATAAGCAGCAGCTGCTTCAGAGGAGACAGGTGAGTCACCCCAGTATTATACAGCCATGTCCAGCCGGCTTGGATGAGGCAGTTTTGGATACCAAATACTGTGACAAGTCATGATCAGATTTTCAGAATCTTTTTTGTGTCAGCAAGTCTGAAAATAAGGGTTATCAGACCATCTGAATCATCCCAGCCTTGGCATGCCTCTACCTCACAGCATGGATGCTGGATGACTCACTTATTGGAATATTCCTATTTCCAAGAGCAAGACAAGAGTGTCATCAGTGGTGAAAAAGCATTCAAGGAATCCCAGCTGCCATGGTATCCCAGATGAGCCATCTCCTTAGCAGAGAAGATGCAACTCTTAAAGATGCACCTGCCTCCTAGAGCAAGATCTTTCCATATCCTATGCCTTGATACCAGAACACTGGGACTGAAGCTTCCCCTATCAGGTCAGTAAACTGAATGGCCCAGGAAAGGAAACTCATCTTGTAAAGGTAAATTATGGACCCAGTTTACAGCAGGAAGGGGACAGCAACTATTACTTCTGTGAGGCTACAGCCTCCAGTTCACCTCTTTTCCATGGGTAATCCCCCCTCAGGGTTTCTTAGGGAAGGACAACAGTGGCTGCTGCACCTGACCACCACACAGGAAAAACTGAAAAACTTTCCTATTTCAGGTTTCACCAGTCAAATATCCAACCACTATGGCATAGTAAAGATGAGAAACACTCTGGTACTGAGTCCTAATGACAGCAAAGGACGGTGACATCATGACTTCAAACCCACGACATATTACAAGAAGAAACTAAGGTCCAAAGAACATGGCAAGTTTGCTGCTGCTGAAAATTGAAATGTGTAAGGTGTTATGTCGGTGACAAAGCTTCTGATCTGGCTGGTGCTAAAATTGTGACACACTACATACGTCTGCAATGCACTGCCATGACTTTCACTGAGTCAATGCCAAAGGCTGCTAAAGTCTACTCCGCCATTGGCTCAGCAGTCTGACATGCCTCACAGAAGGCTTCAAGAAGCTGTACAGACTATCAGCAATAATGGATGGAAAGAGCTGAAGCAAACTCAGAGCTGAACCACTGTGTTTCAAGAGAAGAAGCTGAGACGAACTCAAAGGGTAGCAGGCTCACCTCACCTTACGTACCTCTAGTTACTGCCAAAGTTGGTTTTCTCCTCCTAAATGAAGATCTGCATCTGCAGTCAGTGCCACTGTGCACACAGGCTATCAAAGAGTTTTAATTCACTAAACCCCTGAAAAGATGATAGCTGAAACACATGCTGATTGCAGGATAGGATGGGACGGAGATATTCCACTACTAAATGAGACATGTTTAAATCATTAGCATGACAAGGCAGCCAAACCATGGACAGCTGCAAAATGCCTTTGAGCTTAATCCTGATTGATAGTGTGGGTGCCAGACATAGGAAGAGGCTAATATTCCTCCATGAACGTTTTATCTACTTGGATTTCTACATGAGTCCCAGCTAGGATAAATCAGTTCCCTTTAGACATTTGATGAATTGCTGCTAGGCAACATCAGACACAGACTAACTGTATAGTGCCAGGGCTGGGAAAGAAAGATGATGATTCACTGAGATGAACTGAGCCCTTCACACTTTCTAAAGAATACTGCTTCCAGCTCAGTTCATCTTCTCGGAAGGTTCTGACTTCTCAGAACATCCCACTTCATTGAAGTGGAGCAAGTACTTTGCATATAGGAGGCACAGGGAAATGCAAAGAGATAATTGTTTAGGTCAGAAAAGACTTTTAAGATCAAGTCCAACCGTTAACCCAGCACTGCCGAGTCCCCCACTAAATCATGTCCCCAGAGCGCCACATCTGCACATCTTCATAACACCTCCAGGGATGGTGACTCAACCACCCACTCAACACTCAAGATGAGCAAAGCCTCACCCCAGCCCCATCAAAGACAAAAGAGAAACTGCAGACTTAAGAAATTCCTTCCCTTAATGACTCCTAGTACCCAAAAGAAGATAGTGTTTCTAGAAAGCCCCCCAATACCTTTAAAACATACTTTCCTCACTCTTTTTCATTAATAACAAAACACCCAAACATCTCATAAATGTAGATAAAATTCTCCAGAAGTACAACTTCCACGGAAGGAAAGAAGTAGCTTTTTATTGTTTATTTTAAACACTTTTTTTACCTTAGCACACATCACCTGATGCCCCAATCTATCCCTACCAGCAATAATCACAAGTTTGTAAAGCCAGTTTGTAAAACAATGTCCGTAATTCCTGCAATTGCATCTGAATTCCCTTTAGGTATCTGTGTATCAGCTACAATCACTTCTTAAACAAACAGTGATGACACATAATACACAAAAAGAAAGTAAAAATAAACAGGGAGGAGCAATGGTGCAGAACCACTGGACAGTCTGTAGCAAATAAGGAGCGTGAGGGGTCTGACTTCCTCACCACTCTCAGTGATGGGGGTGAGGCGAATACAGGAGTCGGTGTCAGAGCTCTCCCCATCCCTAAAACCATACAAAAAGTAAAAAAAGGTATACTAAGTACCACTGAAAGATAACAGGGCATTGAAAGAACAAACAAGGAAGGACTATCTTTTGAAAATACAGAGGAAATAAAGAAAACCCAAATGAGAGGATCGCCATTAAAAAAAAAAAAAGAAAATATTTTTCTGTAAGACCTCCAAGACCTTAGGGAAAATGATTTTAAAGGAGTTCAGAAGGTGAAAACTAGAAGGAAAAGGCCAGAAGACTAAGCCAAAACTCAGTCTGTTTTGTCCCTGTTTTGCCTCAGTACAAAACTTCCTTTGTCCTCAGTACAGAAGTCTCCTTGCTATTTCCATGTAAATATAGCAGTAACAATTGTGTATATATTTAACAGTGCTTTTCTGTAACATCAGATAAAAATAAAAATTCATTTTCTATTGGAAACAGCAAACAATAGGTTTCAATTTCCATTGTTATACAGCTTCATTTTTTCAAGAGAGTCATAAAAATTGTTAAATGTTTTTTGTGCCTTGAAATACATTTCCTGTCTAAAAATGTAGGTCTGCATCTCTTCCCTTGCATAAAAATACCAACCACAGCATCAGCCTTTCTCCCAGTGGCACCATGTTGCTATAGAAACTAGCCCTGATTTCTACTGCCAACATAGGTTCCGTGCAAGCAGGAAATGAGCTTAAGTAATATTTATATAATATGCAACAGAGAACATATATACAACATTTATAATTTCATTGGAGGTCTGAGACTGGCTGTAGCAGCTTAAAGAATTCTCAGACTGTTTCTATCAGACGTTCAAAGTATATTTATATTACCAGCCTCAAATTCATAGCACAAGAAATGCACGCATATGTGGAATTCATTATATTCTTTTCTCCCTCTTGTTTTCAACCAAAAAGACAGGCGAGATCCACAGTTCGAAAGTAAGTAAAATCATGTGTTCTTGAATTGTACTGTGAAGAAACTCGAATTTATTTTATTCCTTTAAGAGAGAGACAACCCCTCTGCCTTACTCCCGAAAAGCCACAGTAGTAGTCTATAAAGGCTTTTTTGTAACACAATCTGAAACAAAGGAAACCAAACCTAATGTTCAGTATTCCCCCTCTTCAAACAGATTGGCTTGTCTTATTTTTCTTCCCTCTCACCATCCCCTTTAAAAAAATTTTCGTGTAAAAATATTGCTGTAAAAACACTGCTCCACAATTCTGGGTTTTGGGGGAGGATTCTTTTCTGAATACAAGCTGCATATGCCCAGAATCATAGAAGGGACCTCTGGAAGTCATCTGGTCCAACATCCTTGCTGCTTCAGCAGGACCACCTGGAGCCAGCTGTCCAGAACCATGTCCAGATGGCTTACTTGGAATATCTCCAAGGATGGAGACTCCACC
The DNA here is from genome assembly GCA_013396755.1 of Sclerurus mexicanus. Taxonomy (NCBI): domain Eukaryota; kingdom Metazoa; phylum Chordata; class Aves; order Passeriformes; family Furnariidae; genus Sclerurus; species Sclerurus mexicanus. The sequence continues at coordinate 190,368 of VWZF01003558.1, read as the reverse complement.
ACTACTCTGGGCAACCAACCCGGTGCTCAGCTTTCAACACCAGACATGAGATCAGGAGACACAGTCAAACTTACAAAGAGCAAACAACCCACTGGCTGATGCCCAAAAAACCTTTTCCATACCGTAACAACTTCAATGGGCACTTACTGTAAAATGACATAACGGAAAATACCTTTCAAGTCTATTTAAAGGGGTGGTAAATGCTGCAGACTCTTACATATAGAAGAAAAAACCTTAAGTCTCATTTCCTCACCTCTCTTTTTCATTGGCCACTTTTTCAAAAGTACTAAGTTTTGAAAAGAATTACAGGTTTTAAGCAGGGGGTTTTTTCCGGAAGAATATCTGACTACAAGTACAAGAGTGGAAGACACAAAGGCACAAACATAGTCTCCACATGTAGACAGCCTGGGGAAGACTCTCAAAGGCTGATGCAAATTACTGATCTGTGCCACCAGAACAATTTTTACTTCAAGTACCTAGCTCCTTCCTATGCCACAAAGCCAATACCCAAAGTCCATTACTAGAATCAAGTCTTACCCTCTTTTTCACCTACACAGACTTTATCTCCAAGTAAAATGTTTTAAAGTTGCAAATATTAACTAGAATGAATTATCTTAAGACAGAAATCCCTTGAAGAAGACAACTCAAGAACTTGAGCACAATGAAATTAGAAGAGCTATTCCAGGACAGGGCAAAGATGCACACAGGCCAATAATCTATATTTAGAAAAGCTGCCACATATAGATGTCAAAGGAAAGGCAAAACAGCAAACTAAGCACACAGGAATCCTTCCTCCCTTAAGCACTCCCCTGGTCTCCAACAAAAGGCAGCTCAGAGGCCACCAGATGGGATTCCAGTGTGTTTAGTAACTCCCACCTGATGTTTATTCCACAAATCTCTCCATCTATCTATCCATCCAGTTCCCCCTTGAGCAAATGGAAACTTTGAACACCCATATAGTATGGCATGAATTCTGCAGTCACCCTCTCCCTGGCACACACTTTTAGAGACATCTACTGTACACCCTCTGCCATCTGTCTTTCAGCCTTGAAGAGTCCTACTCTTGTCTTTCCTCCCAGAAAAACGGCTCCATAATTCCAGATCCTCCCCTTCACTCTTCCCTGAACCCTGTCATGCTGTGCCCTTGGTATGCAATATCCCACAGGTGACGTATGAAGGGCTTAGGTTCTAGGATAATGACATTTTCTACTGTGTTGTCTCCTTCTTTGTTCCTAATCATGTATTTTCCTCTTTTTATCACTACTGAACACAAAGCTGATGTCTTTATGAAACACCTATTTAAATGGTAGTTCCCTAAACAAGTACTATCACCTCAGAATCCATTATTTTATATGAAAACTTGTAACTTTTCAATATCATCACTTCAACATTTATTTAGGCTGAATTTCATTTGTCATTTTGACATCCAAAATGCTGGTATAAATACAGTGAACCAGGTCTGATGAACTTTTTTGACCAAAAATCAGCAAGATAAAAAATGGAAAAGAAGAAATGCATATATGTCTCCACCAGATAACATAACCAAAATAAGCTTCTTTGTATCTTCTCAAAAGCAAAGAACTAGTTTTGATTGCAGGTTTTTTTTTCCTTGTTTTTAACATCCTAGGTCTATGACTGGCTCATATAACTGCAAATCCCCAAAACTGCCTAATTATTTTCTAATGAGAGTGTGATTATGGTATGAGTTATTGGATCTTTAAATAGAAGTACATTAATCAGTTGCTCTAAAAGGAAGTGACATTTCCTTTTAAAATACCATTGTATATAAAATTGGTTATGTATCTCATGAATTTTAAGTAAATAAGATTCTAGAACTATTAAGACCTGAAATTAAAAATATTTACCAAAGTCATACACAAAGACTCCTGTTCTGCTTTGGTTAACATCAGACAGACCCATAAAACAGATACTTTGCAAAATAGTGCAGAGAAGACATATTCTCTAAAGTAATTTTATCTTTGCCTCAAAGATACAACTCAGGTGCCATCCCTCTTGAAAAGAACATATGCAATTTATTCAGTATAACCTGGGACTTCAAAACAGTCATCGCATCCAGAGAAATTTAAATTTAAAGAAGAAATAATTGTCACTGACAGGAAGAAAGTATCAATATGAAAATATCATATACTACAGACTTAACTAAAAAAGAACAGTGTTCATCATTGCCATTCTGAAGTCATATGTCAGAAGGATAAAATGTACCTAATTTAGAAAGGTGGCAAGACTATTAGAAACCTAGTTGACTTCAACATTCAATGGCAGAAAAAAAGAGGTGATTCACACAGTAGGTGGGCAGCAAAAATAGGTATTTCATTTTAAACTAATAATGAGTGCTATATTAATAAATGAATACACTTGATTAAAAATAATTTGGCTTTTTTATGGGGAGATTATAACAACTGAGAAACAGGGCTACTTACAGTGATAACTGTTCACACTCCCAGAACATTAATAAAATGAACCAAACATGTCACAAAATTAAGTTTTGATCAGAAAAACAACACTTCTCTGAAAATAGCTGCACTAAAATTACCATCACAACAATAGGTAAAGGTAATCAAGAACAATTTTAAAGTCAATCACAGGGGCTTCACTGTTATCTTCTCGCAGCAGCCTAAAATCCGTGCAGGCCAGACAGCTCCAAGCTTAGAGCAGATTTGAGCCAAGCAGTCTAGAGAAGATCACAGCTGCTTCAGGCAATTTATAAGTAAGTAGAAGTCTCCCACAAGTTTGTAGCAAGACGGTACATTGAAAAGTTTAATTTTTGCAGCATAGTATGTTTTAGTTTTATTTCATTATTATGATTGCAAGGAGGCCTGGACTTTAAAGTTATTTATTATTTTTCAGCTGATCAGAATATATTCAAATAAAAATACAAACAATAGCAAGCTGCGATTTAATCCAGTAACAACAAAGTAATTTTCCCTTTAGCTGTTTCTGTACAAACTGCTGTTCTCAGAGAACCTGCTATTTACCCACGTCTATCATTAAATAAAAAGTAAAATATCTTTATGAATCACTAAGATTTATAAAAATGAATAATGAAGCAATTCTAGTTTTAAAGCAGCTGCTCCTTTGTGCAAATGAGGACTCTAGTACCAGAGTGATCGCTGTTCAGATAGTCTGACATTCAACAGCATACTGAGCTGTAGCTTCCACTGCATATTCATCAATACTGTCAGGAATTTTAAGATCTACTAGGCAAAAGGGTAATACCACTGTAATAAATACAACTAAACAAACAGAAACGCATCCTTAAGTGAAAACTGCTTTTTAAATATAAAATATTGGTTTGCACTTAAATTTCGTAGTAAACCTCAAGAAGTTTGCTCTGACTTTGCTTTAAAGTTACTTTTCTTACTGTCAGATCCCACTGGAAATAGCACCGTGCTATCTTATGAGCTAACACACACTCAATTACATGTAGCTGAAATGGTTTCAAAAGATATTGTCTAATAATCAGATCTTCAGTGACCAAAAGCAAGATTGTTATTATAAAGTGAGTTAGAGGCTGACTCAGCCCAGCAAGAGCAGAAAACAGTCACAATACATAAACAGGAAGATACACAGGAAATAAATGAATGTATTTTCTGACTCTGGTAAGTGTTTAGATCAATTAAAGGAAAACAGAGACGTCAAAAATGTGACTTTAGCTCATGTCTTCTTGCCCGGTTTTGAACTGTGACTGAGAACTGCACTTTCCACAGCCTTCACCCAAAGAAAGGCTTTTGGTTCAAGAGAAGATACCAATAAGAGCAGTGTGTAAGCACAAAGATTTTGCCTCAGTTGAGAGGCAAAAAAATCAATACTGTTTTGGCCCTTCAGCCCCTACCCCTCCTTTTTTTTCTATTTATTCCAGGCATTTATAAGTAAGTCAAGTGTTTTAATACCTAGTTAAGTGATAACACTACCCCCATGCACCCAAACCCCACTCTTCCACACAAAGTGTCCTGAGTTAATTAAGCACTCCCCTTCTTCAGGGTATGGGCTGGTTAAGTTACACAAATACTTGGTTTGCTGAACAGTGTTGTAATGTATACAAAATTATTTTTATAGAATTAAATGCAACTGTGATTGACATTAATTCATCCATGTCACAGACTCAAGAGAGTGAAACCAGAGAAGGGAGGTGCAGTGTCAGCTGTGACAAGAACCACGGGAGCAGACGCTGCCACCAGCAGTGGAGCTTCTCCTCTGGCATTTTCTACAGCACTACAGATTCTCTCAGTACCTTTACTGTGATGCTGCTGTTCCAGAGCTAGAGAACACACGTACTGGTTGCCGAGATGGCCAAGGCATCTTCCCCTTACAGTATTTTATGTCTTATAACAGTTGCACCTGTGCCACCCACCAGAGACAGTCCCTGCATTTACATCAGAGCACGCAAATCAAAAAGAAACTAAAATAGTGGCACATATTGTGTTCAGAGTTCTTTGAGTGAAAATTTAGTGAACTCTAACCAGGATTAAACTGCTTCAGGAAACAATCCATTTTTTCAGTATCCATTGCACTCAACAATGACTGCATAGAAGACCAAAGCTTTAGAATTTTATTTATTTATTGTTTCTCAACAATGGCCTAGGAAAAAGTAATTTGCAAAATATGGTTTTTAAAACCCTCAACTCCTCTATGTAAAGGAAGGATCCAAATGCAGGATCACACTGGGTACTGCAATGAAATGAAAATGTCAAGAATACACACATATACAAGCAAAGGGAACAGGCACACGTGACACCAACACAGATGCTTCAAAAGATACATAATCTGGGGGGGGGGGACGACCTTCCTTTTCAAAAACCAGATTTGATACACAGTCACCACACGATTTCTAAGCTCTAGACGCATTTTAGCACAGTTCTGTCAGACATAACAAAAGCAAAAGATAATCACATTGATTTTGTAGATGACAAAATCTTGCAACACGATTTTATTCAGGTTGAGGGAGTTCTCAGGAACCAGAAATGATGTGAGCAAAACTGCTGCTACAGTTTTAAAAATATATGGCAGTAATTTGCATTGCAATTCATGTGCAGTGCAAAACATACGTGGACGGACTCCGCAGTGAAATAAAACAACATTATTGAGACAATCAGAACTTGGATTCATGTAGTCTTAGTGCATGTGACTACACCTCAGAGACAGAGCTCAGCTACAGCATTTTCCTACTCAAATAAGCAAGTGTAAACCGAGCTATCACCTGAAAGGCAGCTGCAGACTGCCCTGTCTCCATTCCCAGTGGTGGAGGAGCCAGGACAGAAACAGGGGAACGGGTGAGGTCTGCAAAGCCACACCTTTTTCTAAGACAGGAGAGAAACCTGCTGTGGCAACTCATGTGAAAGGATTTGCTAGATTTATTTTTTTACTCGGCTTCTGACAGTTCTGCAAGGCTAAATAAAGGAGCACATGATTCCATGCCTCAAAATGGTTTATGGATATGGACTTAGAGAAATCCCTGCAATACTCTGAAGTTTTGGTTTTCTAACTTGAATTACACTGTTCTTTGAAAGACAATGGAAGAAATTCACTATTGGTAAGTAATTCGCTCATGGAAAGGAACAATTCTGAAAATTAAGAGAGTGCCTTAACTGTTAAAACCCTTACTAAAACTCCCAGATTTACCACGCTAACTATCTAAAAGTGTAGGTCCTAGAAAAAACAGTAGTTTAATTTAGCCTATGGCTGAAAATAAAACAACAGTTCTTCTGTCTGCTTGCTTCTACCTCAGATCAAATGATGATTAGGAACTACACCCAAATGACCCACAACAACTGGCTAAACCTATAACTTTCAGAACTTTTTTTCTTTATTGTACAATTGCATGAGCTTAAGTAGAACTAGTAATTTCATCTTCTACAAGCCAAAAATCACCATAAATGCAATTAAAAGAACACTTAATGGTAGTGCCATTAAGTATATTGCTGCATAAGTGACAACAAAGACTAGACAAATTCCTCTGTGAGAAGTTAAATGCTTAAGGTCAAAAAGAGAGAATTTGTCTATGAACAAAGTGTTCTTCCACGTTTTCCCTCCAAATCAAAATAATTAAAAAAATAAAACCGAAAACAGCAACTAACTTATAAAAAATATTTTCTTAAAAATACACTCTGCAGATCCCATTTTTACAGCTAATTAACCAGTTCAAACCAAAGGAGGCCACGTTTTGCAGAACTTGCCTTCTAAAATAGGCATGCAAAAAGGACAAGAAATTTTTAAAACTACTGCTGCAAGAGTGTATGAATAGAACAGCAAGTGACAGTTTTAGAAGTTTGCTTTCAAAACAGCAGTATCTGCCCTCAATCCTTCCAGGACAGGGACTGTAGTTAAATCAAAACAACTCTGAATACAGGGTCTAATTCACACTGAAAGCTTAGAGATGTGGGCACACTCTTCTGCCAGCTTAACTTCAAAAGCCATGATAGGCTGTACTTCAAAAAGACTTAAATCTATCTCAAAACACAAACAGCTCTTAAACTTTTATCTCCTTTTTTCTTCCCACCTAATCTATGATAATTTGGAAGCAGAGCAAATAATTAGATAATTTAAAAAGGAGAAGTTACCTGAATGGTAGGATGCAGAAATATTTTATGAAAGCTTTAAAAGGATAGTCAAACCTCAAAACAAAAGTCACTCATCCTTTGTTACAGGACTCAGCCTTCACCTTCAAGTGCACTATGGTGGTGTTGAAATTGTAGTGGCCTGAAGGTAAGAACAGCAACAATCTTATAACAGTTCCTACTATTGGGAATGAGAAGCAAGCCAGTATTCGGGCTCAGAGCTCCTCAACAAAATTGACCACAAACTGGTTCCTCTTAGAGCTGAAGAAAAAGCTCTAAGCCCAAAGACACATTGACTTTTTCTAAGTAATTTGATCTAATAAAAGCATAAGCTTTTCCATAATGTTAATGGTTTGCATTGCAAAATATTTCAGAAAGCCACTCTTGATAACCCTGTATCCACCCAGATGAGGGACTCCATTAGGTGCAGTTCTAACAATCTTTCTGCGCACACACAAACAGAAATGTTCAAAGATGCAAAGATTTGACTCCGTTTCTCCCTCAGGTGCCCTTCAGCTCCTCGTGAGCGCCAAGCATCCCAGAACACCACCACCATGCTCACTACAGGAAACCCCTCCAGCAGGCTGGCTGCCAGGCTTCCACCGCTGCCCTGGGGCTCAGCTCTGCTTCCTGCTTCCCAGCACATCCTCCTCCTTCTGCAGCGAGACATGTCCACGCTCCTCGCTGGCACCGGGTCCCAGGAATTTTGGAAGAGAAAAGTGGAGATGCCGCCTTTGAACGGAAAAAGCTGAGGTCTTTTGAAGGACCTACTCCTTGTATTATGGGTCCTTTCCCTTCTTAAATTAAGAAACGAGAGAGGAGAAGCTGCTGTAGCAAAGAAATATAATGTGATGGCATCCAATTCAGACTCTCAGATTAAAAAAATGTTCTTGTGAGAAACAGGATCACTGTATTTTCTGGACACTGATACAATTACTGAATGTACACTAATACAGAAAAAAGCCTGGAATTTAAGTCACTTGACAATATATTACACTCTCTCCAAAATCAAAGAGTTCTTGTTCAAACTGAGCATCACTTGCAGAGCCTGACAGTCAACAGGCTGATTAAGAAAGAAGGCTCTTTGTAACAACACTGTAGAACAGTCTGTGTAAAAACCAATCTAAAAATAACCTTGAATTTTGTGAGAAAAAGTCTAATGAAACATAACTAATTTAACAGTATTTTTATGATGATTTTTTTCTCCCTTCTTGCAAAAGGAAGAAACTGCAGTGCAGAATTACACAACTTATATCGTACCCTGAATCCAAAGTCACACCACCTGCCTTCAAAATTGCAAATGGGTCTGGCTGAGTACAATCTTACTCTTCAGCACTGCTCAGGAACTGCCATTCAGGTTTTCAAAAAGTGTTTAAAAAATACAGCCATGTGGGTGTAATATTCAGGCAGCATGTGCTACACGTACACAGTGGTGAAAGGGAACTCTAATTCTCAGCAGTCTACAAGGCACATTAACATCTACAAAAATCCAGACTTGAGAAAAATGGATGTAACGTGCAAGGCAATGGTTTGCTTAATATTTATTTCTAAGTTACTAATTATAACAGAACTTTTGCACTTCTACTATACTTTTGACTCCCCTTTCCCAGACGAAAAAAAAGAAGTCCTTATTTCTGCATCTATTAAGTGTGGATAAAGAGTGTAAGAGGCACAGCTGGCATTCACACAATTCCCAAAGTCAGGGACACACCAAATAACAAAGCTTTGCATGGTGATTTCTACACAGCCTCACAGAGACCTTCTTTTAGTCAGCTATGCTATGTCTCATTTATATACCTTTTAAACTCAGATTTCCAAACATGCCTGTGTCCAAGAAAGCATTTACCAAGTCACACCATCATCATTTTTGAGATACTGGTTTTGTCTTTTCAGACCCTAAAAATGAGACACGTTAACACTATATATTTTTAAGAAAGAAAGTATACAGAGTATTAAAAACTTTTCTTTTCTGCAAAGAAATTTTATGAGGAGTTCCAGAAAAGATAAGTGAGCAGAACAAACCAGCACTTTCGACGTAAAATATAATTAGGCTGCCTAAGTGACAGTGTCAAAAATTTCATTACTAACCTTACAGGAGCACCTTCTCATTCTGCTACAAAAAAGACAGAGGTGTAACATATTTCTATACAAGGTGATTTTCAGCAGTGCTAAAGCTGTAGACAAGTACAGTATCCGTGACCAGGGCTTGTAGCTTTGAGTAAATAAATCAGTGTGTGAGTGCAACCAAAAATGTTACGGCAGTACTACGGCAAATGAAGACTGAAGTTAACTTGCAAAGCTTGAGTCAAATTTCTGTGAGTGAGACTGAAACCAAGCTGGGAAATCAAAAGAGATCTGATAAACACACAAATGACAAGATGAATGTGATCCCACAGCTACCATATGCATGCACCAAAGAATGGAATTTGCACCCCAGGAAAAGCAGCAGTTGAAACTATTTAGACTTAAAATGGATCCCATTTTTCTGTAGGAACAGGCTCTAGGGCAACTTGAAATTTCTCAACCATAACAGATGCAGAAAAATCAAATAAAACTAAAAGAGAACTGCTAAATTTTTTGAGTTTTCAATTCTTAGACCAACTTAAAACAGAACTGCAACCTAAAGTCATTAAGCCCTCAGGTTAAATTCCTGTTCGAATACAGAAGACAACAGAACTCCAATTTTCCAAGAATTAATATTCTTCTTACAACAGAAAGTCCTGGATTTGCTTCCCTACACATTACAGGAGGACTGCAAAACACTGCCATGACTTCACTGATTCTGTATATACTTCCAGTCTTTCTATTTCTATAAAAATACATACAAAATGTATACCATGCATACATAAAACAACAACAGAAACACGTAAGTAGCCAAAAAGATCTGTCCACTTTTGTGTGAACCCCATGACCTTGCATCCATCTCACATGTACTGTAAGGACATTACCACTGTCACCAAAAATTGTCTTGCACTTGCTTACCAGTTTGTTGTTTAAAAAATACCCAGGTGCGCCCCCAAAAAGAGCAACTTCAGAACACAGGAAGATGTAGGGTTACATACCCTCCTTTCGTAAGTTCTTTATGAAGCTTGAAAAGCCATACATTTGCCTTTTGGAATTTAAGTATTCTTCTTGCTTTTTCTTAACTTTAGACATAAAACTACCATCAATGCTAGAAGATTCTGTAGGTAGTCAAAAGAATGCTGTGATTATGACTTTAGACACTCTGCATTATTAGCCCAAAAATGAAGATGTGAGGTTTTATTCTGTTTTGTCCCCTCCACTTCAGTCTGCCTTGAAAAGAATTCAACAACTCTGCCATTTTAATTAAAACAGTGAGAACTACTAATGCACATCTGACTCACGCAAAACAGAGAAGACACCAGACTAGAAATTCTATTTATAAGATGTACAGACCTGGATGAGAGTATCAAAAACATTTTTGAGAGTAGGAGGAAAACAGTTCAGAACACCTTCATAACTTCTGTATACATTTCAAAATACAAGGTTCAAGTTTATTCTTTATTCTGTATATGGCATGTTGAATTAAAAATTAGAGAGAGAGCAGCTACAGCCTTTTGCTTAGCACCTGAAATGGCTTCAGCAGCTTACTGTTCACCATTTCAAAACAGTCCTCACAATAAAGGACTAGTACAGAAATATTTTCTACAAAAAGAACACCAAGATTGCGATCTTTCCTATGTACTACTGATCACTGTCAAACACACACATATTAATTTTTCTCATGTACAGACATGATACTTTACTCAGTGACTTACACTGACCAAGTTATTTAAAAACTTTGCATGACTTTGCAACACTCAATACTTGTACATGTGACAACCTATATTCTATGATTCTAATATAAAACAGCTCAACAGTTATTCTACTTTTAGAGACATAATAATCAAGTTGCATATTTTTACCTTCAAATAAGCATTTTTCTTCCCTGAAGAATTCAAACTTTATCATTGCCATGTATGGTCCATTAGCGCTCAGGAAGAAGTCATCTAGATTTATTTGGGCCATTTTCATGTTACAGCTTAATCTTCTCAAAATCAAAACTTATCTTGACAATCCACTTTTGAGTTTCTGCTAGCAGGAGAAGTCACAGTGAGTCATATCAAAGTTGCATCTACCTCGTCCATTATCTATTCCTGACAGTGGCTCCAAGTGGACATCTTGGGAAGGGTACAGGAACAATCAAACAACAGCCCAACACAGTCCGCAACAATTTCCTACAGGGGCCACAAATAAAATCTTTGTATTTACCAGCCTTCACTGAAGTATTTTTCTAAAAACTTGCTCAGTCACCTCTTGAACTGATCAAGTTTAACATTAACATCCTGTGGCAAGAACTTCTACACTCTTAACTGCCCACATCTGAAGAATAACTTCCTTTTTGTTTGTTCAGAAACTGCCTGCAACCTTCCTCTCTGGGAAGAAACAGTAAAAATATTTCTTACTTTTTTCATCTCACTCACCATTCTGTATTTCCCATGTAATTTCTCTCAATTTACTCTATTCTTTCTGAGATGAGAACCATGTATTTGAGGCTGGAGACACTGCTTATTCATCCACTGACCATTATTCCCTTTCCTCACAGTCCCTAACACCCTCCTTACAGTCCTATTACAGAACTGAGCTATGACCTCTGTGGACCCACTACTCTTCCAATATAATAATAATTGCAGTTGATCCCATCAGTAGATGTAAAGGCTTTTCCCCCATGAGCTTCATTTTACATTTCTTATACTTTTGTGTACATTATTTCTCTCTTGTAGTAATTTTTTTTCTGAAATTTTTCAACAGTCCTTCCATTTTACCATCCAAAACAAATCAGTATAATTAGTACTAACATTACAACAGCAGGAAGTCACACTCCCTACTCCAATTTTTTTCACCTGCCTCCTCCTTCTGCTAAATCTACAAAAAAAATTTCCCAAAGCAAAACCAACTAACTTCCTGTCTCACAAGTTAAATGCAATGCCTAGAAGAGCCACGAGTGACTGAGCTGATGCAAGACAGGGCACAGAACAAACAGCAGAGGAATATGCACATCTGAAAAAGGAATAAATAATCACCTTCCCTTCCTTCCTATTTTTGATGCTGGAAATTAATCTCCCCTCTTTCATTCCTGGGGCTGAGAGTGGGTTTGTGGTTCAGCCATACGTACAAGGTCAACCTGAACTTGATGTGAAAGAGGCAGCTTGCTCCTCTCCATCACAGTCATGGGGATACTGCCCTGTCCTGTGCACCAGCTCTAGCATTCATATATCTGTCTTTTGGAAGTTGTTCTAACAAGCTGAAGCATAAAGACAATTTGCTAAGTAAGTGCAGATGCAGGGATAGGGTGATGTGGACAAGACCACACAGAGGATGGATCAGTCATTTGAGTAGCAACAAGCTCTTGGATTTGCTGTTATTTGGAGTATCTTCTGAGTGATATTTATTAGAATTACCACTTCAGAATCTGCACAATTCACTTGCATCCAACCTGATGAGTGAAAGGGACTTTCCTGTGTTATGCTTATTTTCAGGCATTTCCTCTGCCTGTGTTTGTGTTCACACATGCCATGCAGATCTCTAATCCAGATGAAAACCTCCTCCCATCCCCTGTGGCCATTTTCAGGCTGATCAAACATCAAACCTTGATCCAACTGCCTAAATCAGAAGCCTCAGTGCCAGCACTAAACACAAACAGAAGAAGCAAGTGCTGGGGATAAGGTAAGACTTTAAATGTGGGTTTAAGCCAACTGTGAAACTCTGGCCTTGCTACGTTATTTTCATTACGAATTATCTCCTCTGTGAAATTTTACACAGAACCTTATAAACTGCAGTAACACATACAGTACAAATGGCTTAAAGAGTAAATAAACATGGTTCATTATGGACTTCTCATGAAGAACAAAACTCAAGTGAGCTGTGTGATTCACCCCAACATTTCTCTTGCAACAATACTCAAACAAGCATATATATATATATACACACACACACACATATAAATCTTCTCATATTCTCAATCTGTGCAGTGTGGATGACCTTGTGTTGAAAAACCATTAGAATTCTATGCAGGCTTCAGTATAATCTTAACTAAGCCTTACTGACCTGATTAATTTGGCCTTCTGCATTGTAAATGATAAGAAGAAACAAAGCATTTTGAACAGATACTGAATAATGTTGAAAGCACATAAATGAGTGAAAATTTTATGATAGGTATTATATGTATTTTAAGCAGAGACGTTTGCTAGAGGTAGAAAGGTCTTACCTCTTACTCTATTAACAGGGTTCCTTTGCCAGCTATTGCCTTTATTCCCAGAATGAAACTAAATCGTGTAATATTTTTAGTCACTGATATTTGAAGGTTCCTCCTTTTAAACTGCTCCAGAGAGAGCAAATGCCATCACCCTCCCTAAGTCACCTGGTCAAAAGCTCCGTGAATTGCAAATACTCCTCCACCTCTGTACAGGGCTATTAACAAGGCAGGCCTGTCTCCTGTGGTTACTAAACCTTAGATCAAATGTCTTTTCATACTAGCGTGATCTAGCTATGTACTGTTCTAACTTTAAAGCTTAAGTATCTTTCCTGCAACAAAAACGTAACATTTTGGACACAGTGAACTGGGAACAGTTGTTACGGTCTATAATGGGAACTTCCACATTTCAAATGAGTCTTTGACAGCACTTAGATCTTCAGCTTCTGGACCATGTACCCACAACACTGAAATGGGCAAAAACATTTAAGATAATTCTCTAGGGTATTTTGGTGAGTTTCTTTACCTTCCAATTCAGAAAACTTTTCTAAAGTGTTACTATTGAACTAGGGTTAGAAATTAGAAAAATGTTTCACTCCAAGACTGGTCTAAAAAAGCTATAGTATTGATTACAGATGAGAACCTTTCCTCATTCCACAAATAACTATTTGCTGCCGTGCATGATACACTCAGGAGGATGTTACACTGCAAACACATCGTTATGTGACATGAATTCCAGCAGAACTGCCAATTCTTGCCTTAGCAATATTTTCCTTTCTAGAAATACAGAAATTCAAGACAGGTGTGCTGGACATGCAACCATCACACATCAAAATGCTATACTAGTGACTCATCTACAGGTAAACTAAACTACCAATGAAAATCTCACAACTTCCACAGCCATCATGGGACCAGAGATGTTAACACCACGTTCCTTCCTTTCACAAATGAAGTCCCTGTTCTGGAGGATTACAATTACTGTTCCCCAAATAGGCAATGTGTCCCCAAACAGTGATGGCACTATTGCACTTTATACAGTTTAAGTATCAAAGCCTATATTGTCAAAACTTGGTCAAACAGAAACAATTCTTTAAAGGCGTAACAGTTCTACTGCTGAGACAAGAAATTAAATGCCCTATACCACATAGGCTGCTGCTGTTCATTTGTGAATTGGAAGATAAGAAAAACGCTGGATTAATTAATGCTGAAAAGAGACTGTAAAAACAGAAACCATCAAAATGCAAGGATATCCAGACATTTTTGGAGAGAGGTGATAAAATGTCATGCTCCTGATGTTCCCATCAGAGGACCAGGATACAGAAAAACCCATGAAAGTCTCAACTTTCATTCCCTTCAAATTGGAAGGAATTGGGTGATAAGCATCTACAAGACCAAATGAGCCTGTGTTTTGTAGGTGAGATCTTCTTTCACATCAACCTTCATGTAGTGGCTGACTTTTTAATTCCCGAGTGGGAAACACACACCTAAGATTATTTCATGGGTTTTCTTCCTGGTCTTCCATTTTAATGTACATTAAACCCAAAAATACCCATGCAGTATGCTAAGGTGAAAATCTCACTATGCCATTATTAAGATGAAAGAAGTGTCTGCCTACATAGCAGGTAGACATTGAAGGATTACTAAATAACTCAGTTATGTGGAACTATGCATAAACTCTATTAGGCATTTGATTACTCAATATGCTGAAAGACATTCCATATTCTTACTTAAACAAACGAGCTTTCAGCTAGATCATCCTATTCCTTTTTGCATGATTATCAGTTAAATCCTAACATTTCAAATGCAACACTTTCTTTTAGCTAATGCTTTAACATTTTCCAATTGCAGCTATAATGGTGGGGACTACAATAAAAGAAGTCCACAACATAATAGTGAAATGCTGGGACTGACTTAGAACGATCAAAAGAAAATCCCGGGTGAAGTTTTAAAACCTAAATATGAAAGTTATGCTCCCATCCAGCATTCAGGCTCTGGCACTTACCTGATGCCCCAGTGAACTAACTCAGCTCACTGTGGTGGAAAACTTGTAGGGGCAGAGGGGACTTCAGGAATGCTGGCACTAGTGAGGAAAGCTGTGGTAGGACCACCCATTTCAGCTGCCAAACCCTTGGGCTGAGGTCAGTCCTTCTCACAGAACCATACAGAACATGTTTTTATCCCTTGTAGTTCAGTGAGAAGCATAAGGAATCTGGGTAAGCCTGTCACGTCACCAGTACCAAAATCCTGTTACAGGATTTGCCAACCGGAAATCCAGGAACTATCCACCTAGAAGACAGCTGGGACAGTGTAAGATATCACTAGCTCTCTAGATACTTGTTTCTGTGCCAGAAATCAGCTTTCCTGCAGGAAAGCAAACAGAAGAGGGAACTAATACTATATGCATAATTAGTTAGTCATTAATCCCAGTACTCCCAGAGGTTGATTCCCTAATAATCCCACACAGGTCCAAGGAGGCCAGCAGCACTGCCACAGTAACCAATAAAGAATTGTCAGAGGCATGCCTCAGATCCTCTCTGATCTATGACCTCGTACAACATGGAGAAACAAAAATGGTACTGGTAGAAAGAATGAGCAAAATGGCCCAGAAGTTGAAGCATACATGAACACAACAGCACTAGATAATGAAACATAGGCCATTTGCTCTGCCCGTCACAGACTGGCATCACTTCAGCCACAGCACAATCAGATCCGGAGGGACAGTAATGACTTTTGGTGCTCTGTTTAAACCCTAAGGACAATCCGAATAAATACAGTTATTGATGAGTCCTGGAGGGAGATACATCAAGCTTTCCTTGGGCAAGGATGTTCTAATCATCAACCTAGGTGAAAGTAAGCTAGAAATACAAGTAGAAGATGGAAATAAGTACTTTCAATCCATGTGGGTATAAACTGATAATGTCCACTGAAAGCAGAGTTTGGCCACCTTCAGTCAGCATCTGTTTCTTTTAGCTCATTCTTTAATGTTTGCAAACTGCGAGGGTAGCAACTGTTGGGGACAAGATAAGAAGTCACCAAAACAATGCTGTGGTGTTAAGACTGACTTAAAACACAAGTGCAAGAGAAGCCTAGGTTAATTTTTCAATTGCTTTTAAAAAAGGCAAGAGATACTACACTAAGTTAAACACGTAACAAAATTTTAATGATATATTGCATTTACATATGCCTTTACACTTACGTTTTACAGGAACCCATTAAATAATTTCCTAAAACTGAAGTAGTATTCCATCTAAAAAGCAAAAACTGGGGAAAAAAATCCTCTTCAGAGCATATGTATACTACATCTCTCCATCTTCGTTTGGAAGTAACCTACATATGCATCTTTCACACTAACAACCCCTAAGTCTTTTTAGAAAAATCAAATCACTTGAAAGAAAACTTTAAAATAAACACATCACAATTATACAATTAAAGAGGTGTTAGCATCTCCTGTGAATAAAACACTGCCTGCCTTTGTGTTTATATTGTTAACGAACCTAATTACACCATAACACCACCATCATCTTAATTATGTTTACAGATTCCAGTTCAACAAGAGGTTGGACTGTTCTGAAGTATGCAGATACAACAATGCACATTTACTAAAACTCTTAAAAAAACCCCAAACAAACAAGTTAAAAAAGAAACCCTATGCAATGCACAACATGACTTATGCAAACACAGAATATAAAACAGATTTTGGAAAAACTAAGCTAGTAATGTCAGTAACACTGGAACAGTAATTAGTAATATCTAGACACACTTGTCAAACTTTACTAGCAGAAAGCCCATAAAATTAAGAAAAAAGATACTGACAAATGAAATATTTACTGCAATAGTAAAATGACTCACATCATCTACCTGGACTTGTACAAAGTATTTGACACTGTCCCACACAACATCCTCGTCTCTACAGAGACACGGATTTGACAGATGGACCACTCAATGGATAACGAACTGGCTGGATGCATTTAAAGAGTTGCGGTCAACATCTCCACACCCAAGTGCAGCCCAGTGAGGACTGCTGTTCCTCAGGGGTCAGTATTGGGATGGATGCTGTTTAACACCGTTGTCAGCAATGTGGATTGAGTGCACCCTCAGCAGGTTTGCTGATGACACCAAGCTGTTTGCTGCTGTCAGCATGCAGGAGGGAAGGGATGGCATCCAGGGGGAGCCTGGCAGGCTTGACAGGTGGGTCTGTGAGCACCTCATGAAGTTCAACAAGGCCAAGTGCAAGGTGCTGCACAAGGGTCAGGGCAATCCCAAGCACAAATACAGACTGGGCAGAGAATTAATTGAGCACANCTGGGCAGAGAATGAATTGAGAACAGCCCTGGAGAGAAGGACTTGGGGGTGCTGGTGGATGAGAAGCTGGACACAACCCAGCAATGTGCACTTGCAGCTCAGAAAGCCAAACATACCCTGGTCTGCATCAAAAGCAGCGTGGCCAGCAAGTCAAGGGAGCTGATTCTCCCCCTCTACTTCACTGCTCTAACTCCCATCTGGAGTATTGCATCCAGATCTGGGGTCACCAACATAAGAAAGCCATGGACCTGCTGGAGTGAG
Source organism: Sclerurus mexicanus (assembly GCA_013396755.1). Lineage (NCBI taxonomy): Eukaryota > Metazoa > Chordata > Aves > Passeriformes > Furnariidae > Sclerurus > Sclerurus mexicanus. The sequence continues at coordinate 172,977 of VWZF01003558.1, read as the reverse complement.
TCTAGAGGAGGCCACAAAGATGATCAGAGAGCTGGAGCACCTGTGCTATGAAGACAGGCTGAGAGAGTTGGGGTGTTCAGCCTGGAGAAAAGGCAGCTCTGGAGAGACCTCAGAGCACCTTCCAGCACCTAAAGGGGGGCTACACAAGAGCTGGAGAGGGACTTTCTACAAGCACTTGTAGTGACAGAACAAGAGGGAATGACTTCAAAAAGAAGGGCAGGTTTACATTAAGAAGAAATTCTTCACTGTGAAGGTTTTCATCCACTGGAACGGGCTGCCCTGAGAAGCTGTGGATGCCCCATCCCTGAAAGCGTTCAAGGCCAAGTTGGATAAGATTGCTGAGCAATCTGGTTTGGTAGGAGGTGTCCCTGCCCATGGCAGAGGGGTGGAGCGAGACGGTCTTGAAGGTCCCTTCCAACCCAAAGCATTTTACGATACCATGAAATATTACTTTCTCCCCTGTATTTCATTTTTCCCGTTTGTATAACATAAATAGTGTACTTTATGATTCCTAGTCATTCACATTTTGAAATCAAATCAAGACACACACAAAAAAAAAGATGACTTATAAACTCTCAAGTTTACACCTTCCTGTCAAGTTAGTGACTCGCTCCAAACAAATCACCTCCATTGAAATTTTGTTGACATCACCCACACCTTTACACAACAGAGATTTAAATCCTCCAGTATGGCACAAGGAAGCCAATCTGTATTTCACCAGTTTCAGTAATTTCTATTACTTTCTGTGAAATAACATTGTAATTGAAAGTAGACTTTTGCATTGCTATGGAATTACAGGATTGAATGCTAAAAACAGCAACAAACATGCCAAAAATAGTTAGAAAGAAACCTGGAGACTTCCAGTCTTCCCTTATATTTTAAACTGCTAAATTCTGATTTCCAACTCTGGAAGACTTGGTTAAAAAAGCACTAGATTACTTGGGAACAAAAAATAAAATCAGACAGATCAATATATTCCCTCCTCTAATCAATTAAACTACTCACCAGGATCCATTTACATGTGGCACTATGCACAATATAAATACCGAGGTTTATAGTTGCATCAAAATAGCTGCAGTCCACTAATTATTGTAATGTGCCTATCCTAACAAAACCACAGTGCTATGTATCTTAAAAGGAAATCCTTGTGCACCGATATCTAAAGCATCTCTAAGCATGTGGTGGAAGAAAAGGTTATTAGAAGTCTATATCACAGCAAATTATGTTATTTCTCTTGTGAACTCTAACCATTACAAGCTGATAACTGAATTATCAAATATATACATATATATGCAAAAGTAAAGTCCTGCTGTATTTTCTTATCTCTTTCACTTCATATATACTGTAATTCTTTCACTGCATCAGTACTCTAAAATAAATGTTCAAATCACCAGCACAACATCAAAGGTATGAAGTAACAAAACAAACTGATGAGAAAGGACTGTGATCAGGTGGTACCTGAACAAGGGACAAGAATAAAGACTGGGGTGGGAGGTAACGGGAAAGCTCTAGCATAAACCTTGGATTATATTATTTGCATATAAAACTGCACTGCAATTCAAACTCAGATTACATTTTGTGGGCAACAGTATACACACAAACAGCTAATTGTGGACAAAACAACAAGGTCTTAGAAGTAGTTTGGAGAGCCAAGAAGTTGTTAGTCTTGGAAATTTTCAGTAATCAAGGAAGACAGTATGTATGACAGCTCCAGCTGACTCATAGGCTTAGACCAACCAAGCAGGGTGATGAAGCACCAGGCAATAACACAGTCAGACTTTCTAGAAGAAAAGTGATCATTTAGAAGAGGGGAGGGGAAAAAGCTACAACCAAACCCCAAAATGGACTAAATCTAAACGCTCCAGCCCTAGAGAAATCCAGTGAAAGCCTGGCAAAAACCCTGGAAGACATCTTAAAAGAGTTCACACTTTTCCATGGGAAAGGTCTGACGAGCTATTTGCAGTAAAGGGCAGGAGTCCTCAGATGCCACACAACACGACCTGAGAACAACCTGCAGTGTTCAGAAAGTTAATAAAGGTATTACAATGTGCATAAAGACTTTTTATAAAAATTGTACTTTAAAGTATGGCATTGTTATCCTAAAAAATTGATGTCTGTGATCAAGCTACTCTCTAAAGCATTCAGTATTTGGCTGCAATCAAGGCTGATGGTTGGGCTGAATAACTCTCCTTTCAGTCTCAGTAAAAAAGGAACATTAGGTCTTTTACACAACAGCTGAAAAAGCAGGGGAAAAAAAAACCAGCAAAAAATGCTGTGCCTGTGATTTCAGGAGAGAGCTGGGGGGGGAGAGGTTTGGTTGGGGTTTTTTTTAATTTTAAAGGGGGGTTTTTAGTACAGTACTTGCTAGACAGGCAGACTTGAAAACATCAGCAAAATAGCTGCTTGTTGCACTTTGTTTCTACTCTGCTCAAGCAAACAGAGCTCTGTTTACACGTTTTGTGTAAATAAATACCACTGCACATACAGACACACAGAATCTCACAACCTTCAAATCACATAACTATTTCTCTTCCAAAAAGGGGCAACTTGGCAAAGTCTCGAGTCTCAGCTATCTCCTGGGCTCTGAGACCAGACATAACACATGCCAAGTTTTCTGGATACAGATGTCAGATAGCCAGAGACTGGCTAGCACACATTGTGGCTCCATACCTTTTGCCTGCTCAACCACCTTGCAAAGGAATTGAGCCATCTCTTGATGCTTGCAGGTGAAATTAACAACTGGCCTTCCCATGGATGCAGCCTTGTTTAGAATGGGAGTAATATGACTGCTTTTTGCCTTTTTTAAACTGGCGCTTTTTGACTGCCATTATCAGACAGCTCCTTTCTGGATCAAACGCAGAGAGGCAGGATGTCCAGTCTGAGATGGTTTATGCTCCAGAGCTGCTTACTGTTATTATTCATCCCTGTGTTACCTCAAATGCATTTTGCAACAAACACAGATACCACTTCAGCAGAGTAAGGAGTGCTACTAGTTTTTGGTCACTGGTGAGCTTTGCCTTCATTAGATGTGTGAATTTAACACAAACGGCAGCCCTGAGTCCAAAGCTCAGAGAATACATCCAGCACATGGTAAAAAGATACCTTACTTTTCCTTTTCAGAAATGCAGGTCTATAAACTGAATACGAGTTAAGTAGTGGACAAAACTCTGCAATATTAAACTTCCAGGGGACTGAGAAGTAGTACCAAAGCATTTGTGCATTTTGTATCCTCAGCTGATGTCAATCTTTTGGATGTCCATATCAGATGGCCAAAAATCCAAACAGACCACGATCCAGTTTTGACGGGTGCTACCAGGCCCCTGGGAGACCAGTGTTAGGTTATCTGATTAAAAGCTAATCAGGATAGAAACAGATCTAGAAAGGATCGGCAGAAAAACAACAGGTAAACCCTAACAACCTCAAGAGTGAAAATGGAGCACATGAATCAGCTACTCCCACGACCATCAATTAGACCACAGTCCCCCAGTGTGAAACCCACCAAGATGAGTCAAGGAGCAAACTCTCTCCCCAGAAAACACCTAGAAAACTAAAGGTTATTTTCTTAAGAGATATGGGATTTCTTAGAGGATGCAAGAAGGAAAATCATTTTTGGGTTGTGTAACACAACGATATTGTTTAGGTGAAGCACTAAAGGTGGAGAAAGACAGGTATAAAGATGGATAAGAAAAAAATAAGTATTGGAAAACAGCAGGGAGAAAGGATCAATGGAGGCAGTTCAGTTGAAGTGAGTGGCTGGTCAGTGCACTTGTTTGACTAAGCCCTGCTGTTGATCATGACAGTCTATCCTATACTGTCATTAAACCCTCTATCTGTCTTCTTTGTGGACGCAATTCTGTTTTTGAGTGCCTAAGTGTGAACTCAACTTCAAGCCAGACTGGCCAGTCAATGGTCAAGGCTTCAGCAACTTCACAGAACAACTAAAACCAGCTACTGGGAGTACCCAGAGCGCACATGTGTTTCTGTGAATATTCCACTAGTGGACTTCCACTGTGAGGAGTTGGGGGGGAGGAAAAGGATGGGGCTGTCCTTGCAGTTCTTGCCTGAATGCTCTGCGTGTTTATGTGGGTGCCAATAACAGCAATGGTTTGAGTCTCTGTTGATCTGCACAGACAGCTGCATATGCATTTTCCGTACGTGAGCCCGTGTGCGTGCACACACTCCTACTGGGAATAGTGCTCCCTCCCGCCTGGCTCTGGGGACACAGAACTACAGCGGTCTCGCACTTACCCATTTAGCTCTGACAGGAGGTACTGCCCCTGGGACCCAGAGCCCTCCATGTTTGGCTACCTCTGACAACTGGCATGGCTAAAAGATCACATACCTTTAGCAAGTTTCTTAGCTATCAGTGACACTTGGAAGGTGAAGTAGCTAAATCTTAGATTCAAGTTTGGGGCGGCCTTAAGTCTTTTACTAGGCTGCTTAAGCTGTCCTGGCATCTACTGGAACACAATCCATGCAATTCTGCTACAGCATTTTGTAAACCCCTGAGTACTTAAATGATAGTCAAAAAATGTATTGGCATTCTTGGACACCATTCTGCTTCAACTGGATGACCTCCGGTTCTTTTAATAGCCCTTGAAATTCCTATGTGCTAAACACGTCAGAAAAGCATCTTGACCAGTTCTTTCCTGTATGTTCTCTTTTCAAGTCAGGATTCAACTGTACACCACCGTAACAGAAGAGTGACATAAATATAGCAAAAATACAGCTGCACCAAGGTAGATCTAAATTAAACTATGGGAACATATAAGTTTGCCTTGGAGAAACCTGTAAACTGATTTCCATAAAAAGCAACAACACCTTTAAGGATTAGTGGTCTGCACAACAAAAAGTAAGGCAAGCATTCTCTTTGGCAGCATACTACAGTTGAGGTGCCCAAGGAAGGGGGTTTAAGCTAATTCATCATACTGGTAAGCCACCCACAGACACCAAGAGTACTTGTCAGAAAGAGTACGAGTTTTTCCTTAATCACCGATAAGTTCTGTGTTCTTTCACTTCTGTTGCGGAAGCACTCTGAGGAAGGCTCTATCTTTTTTATTTGGCTTTCTAGACTAATACTCTGAAACATTAATTACCTGGAAAGAAGCCAAGTGAGACTTCTAACTAAGTCCATGAAGACTGTTTGTACTCTTATTTATAATAAGAATGAAAGGTTTTAATTGATAAAAATACACCTCAGAATCACTGCAGTTGCTCATCTTTTTCATATCTTAGGGAAGCCTAGGACCAAAGCTTTATTAGTCTTCTCGGAAGCAGGCACTTCTCACAGCTAAGACACCAAGCAGCAGTGGAAATTCCTGATTCTTGTCACATACGCAACAGGATCTGTCAGAAAGGCTTTACACTGTCATACTGGGGATGACAAAGCACCACTCAGAGGAAACCACCACACGTGGTCTTCTAGGGGCAAGGTAATCCTTTTATAGAAGGATTCATAAGGAGCTGAGCTAATTCCAACCATCTTCCATTCTAGTTCATGCCATGAAATAAACAGAAGTGGATACACGTCTGCCTGGTATGCAGGCATGGCAGGAACTGAATGCTTCTGTGGACAGTGGCTACAACAGCTGAAGACGACAGACAAGGAGAATCTGCAGGTCCAGATGCTGGATACAGAATAACAGAACAGCTGCCCACTGAAACCCACAGGAATTTCAGACTGCCTTTCCACCTCCACAAAAAAAAAATCACTGCTGGATATTCTGACACAGCAGTTACAAAAGAAAATAATACCATCTCTTTCTAGTAGTATTAGTGACAAAAACAATTCGCCCAGTTTCTGCGAAAACTTCAGCTTTGACAACACAGAACAGAAATAGTTTAATAGGAGTTTCTGCACTAATACAACCTTCTTTGCCTCCAGAAAAGATACACACTATCACCATGCACAGTAGTACTGAGCAACAGAAGTACAGGAAAGTCTTTGCCTTCTTAGGAAGGCTGTGAACATCCCAGTAGATTCGGGCATTGGAAGTTGCTTCATGACCAGAAGACACTGAATTCTTAGAAGGTTTCATGTTACTCCAATGACATTTTACCACATAAGAAGTACATTTAAGAAATTCTCCTCCCTTCCACAGAATTACGCTCCAAGTTTTGGAAAAGAAGTCTTCAAGATTAACCAGCACAACACTAAAACACAGATGGTTCAAAATGTCTCAAGAGAAGAAAATACAATTTTTTAGTAAACGAGGGTACCAATTCACAGTTATTTGTTGTTTTAGCAGACATCAAGACAGAATTAGGACACTTTTATCAGTACAGAGAGGTTATTTAAAGTGCCTTCTGAACATCCTATTAAACATAATGGCCAAAATTTCACACAAATAGAACATCTACATGGGATGTGTTCTGAACACTGTCCAGTCCAGAAGGAGAAGCAACGAACCAGCCTGACTGACCTAAAGCTGTAATCAGACAAGGAAAGCTATGTAGACAAACTTGGTACAGAACTGGCATTCCTACGTCTGTAGCACATAGAACAGGCAGAGCTTGGACCTGAACAGGTTTGCTTCGTAACTGGAGCTTTCAAGAACCAAAGGAGAGAAAGACCGAAGCAAAAGAAAAGGAAACAGCAATTCACTATCTAGTCACAAATATCAGCATCGCTCTGGCAGGCATCCTAGATGAGATAAATTTCAGACTTGTTTTTAAGGTAACAGGGACTGTTTAGATTCTGTCAGGATACCCACGGCTAAAGGTGAGTTTTGAAGAAAATACAGAAGCACCTAGGGCAGATACTGGCTCAGGAGTGTAAAACTCTTGAAGACAGAACTAGCAAAAGACCTTCTGGTCATAACACCTGCTGTACAGAAAAGGTACTTTGCAGTCAACTGACAAGTCTGGATATCCTCCAAATTGTACGGCAGGATTCACATCAAGTCAGAAGCTGAGAGATGCCATAATTTCCTGATATTATGCTTCTAATACACAAAATATGCAACAAAATGGAATGCTTGAATTGGCATCCATTTGCTTAATCTGTTGCTAGCATGCCTTGGTAAGTGCATCAATTGCAGATCAATGAAAACACACATATCACAACACAATAAATTTTTTGAATTATATGAATGTCTAAATACGTCATTATTGATTTGCAAGTATGTAATATGAATGTGTATATAACGTAAAGAGGCAGAAAATCACAAATTAGTTTATTGTGTAAGACAGCATAGCAACAACAGAAATGCAATCCCTGGGCACAGTTATACATTGTTTTATGCCATCTATCAGGTAATACTCCCTTCCCTTACCATCTGTCTAGGGGCCTGGAGTTGACATTTTAGTTAGGCATGACTCAGAGTGATTAGGCAAAAAGTTTCAAGTCAGGAAACAGACTGAATTTGTAATCCTTTGCTTAAAATGACCCCTTACTTTTCATTCCTGACATTTTACCCTGAAACAGAATCAGAATACTTAAAAATACCTTAGAAAGTATATTGTGCAAGTCACAGTTTTCAAATGTTTTACTTTTTTTTAACTACTAAATCACCGTGTTCTAATCATCACGGGATTGCGCGAGTCAGTTCTCAGACAGGAAAACCTTGTACAACCTCCCAGAATCAACAGGAAGCGACAAAACATGAGATTTTAGTTTTCACAGGGTATTTTAGAAACTTCCCTGTAATAAATGCCTCACAAATACCTGTATGATGAAAAGTTCCTAATGACACAAAAAATTAAGTAGGAATGCTAATGATATATTTCATTTGTGATTAAATATCAAAGTACACCATTTTCCTACTTACAGCAGATATTCCAGACGCACAACAATAAACAAAGTCTCACTGAAAACCGAAATACACTTCAAATTCTCAATCTTTTCAAAGCCTACTGATAAACTGACAGAAGTACTACAAGCTCTAAAAAGAGTGCAATGCCCCCCAAAAATATCACCTCAAATGAAAAAGATGTTCCACAAGCAGCTGCTTCTACATAGGCTATTTCCATTTTTTTCCTACACAAGGACAATGGCACGTTGCAGCATTCCTTGCCTCCACATCCCTTTCATACTTCACTTAAAAGCCTTGCATACTAAAGCAATGAGAATATGAAGCCTTTAATACAAAAAACACACAAAACATGGGATTTATTTTGGTCTAGGCCCGGTAATTTCAAATTAAGCACGTAGCCTAAAAGAGCTATACAGCACACTGCCACCCAACAGAGTTGGTGGTGGAATAAAGTGCCTCCCTGGCCTAACAGCTTAAGGCCCACATTAAGATAGGATAATTTTCTTTCTACTTCTGAGACAAAATAAAACAAATAGTATTACATTGCAATTAAAAAAATGGGAAAAATATACACCGTTCACTGTTACCATATATTAAACAAGGGAGAAAACTTGTATGACAACTAAAAATAAATTTGGATTGTCCTGAAATGGAAGCTACACAGTATTTCTCTTATCCTATAAAAAAGAACAAGTGAAGCAGAAAGAGAGCTAAAGAAAATAAGGTATTTTCAAAATGTGTTTAAAATTTACTGGAACTGATTAAATAGTTCCATTATTCTGATACTTACTTTTTTTTTCAATGTTAGTTATATAAATAATACAATCATCCTACAATTCTGTTACCTAATAATTATTCCAAAATATTTATCTGACACACACCAATGTCAGCTCATCCTGAATCACGTGAGCTGATGGTTCTTCTACTTTTAAGTATTATTTCTACATTTTATTATGAGTTACACATCTGCCTTAGGAGAAGCAGTGCATCTACACTTAAATTTAAAAAAACCCCACACACACAAAAGCAAAACAAAAAAATTTCCTCGTGTTCCTAGACCGGAAGAAATCTTTCAGCATTGCAACTTGTTTCACAACGCCTCTTTTAACAACTAACATTAGGTCTCTTAGAAAAGGAAGCAGACAGTACTCAGTCTCCATCTTTTTTCTTCCTCCTCATTATTTCAGATTTCTTCCTCCTTTACTTTATCCCTGGCTGCATTCTTGGCATGATCTCATGAAGAAACCACATAAAAGCACTGAGAAATGTATTAATTTGCTTTGCAAAGACAAATTCAAAGAGAGAGGGGTATATATAGCCCAAGGCTAAAAAAAACCCTCAAAAACCCAAACCAAAACCATCATTCCTTAAACCTTGCCTGCACCACCCCACCCCAAATACTTCTACACACTGATTAACACAAACTTGGCTGTCCTACTGTCACCTGAAAGTACCTTCCCTTTACTATTTATAAAACCACTCAAAATCATGAAAATTGAATTATACATACACCAGTTATCTATTTTAAGACTACTCGTGAGTGGCTGCTATCAATTTTTTTGAAAAACACCAAAGCAGGAACTCATTTCAAAGAAACATGCATATGCAGCCTTTGCAGAAAGAGGTAACAAGAGCAGGTCAAACACTTGAGGCTGATCAGCCTTGCTAATAATCTTCACCTGTAACTACCCCATAGTCAAACTGCATTGCTAAGATGATGGAAATTTAGAATTCAAAATCAGACCTAAAAAATACCAAGTTGTTCGTCCTAAAACACAAATAAGAAGAATAACATATATGCTAGGTTTGCAGTCTAAAGAGAAGAAAATAATCCGCGTGGAAGGACTGACTTTTCTCAAAATGAAACAGAAACTTGACAACAGTTCCACAAAGCCCTTAAAAAGGCAAAGAAGAAAATCTGTGCACCTCAAAGGGTTCACTACACTGCAGATGAGTGTCTAACTCATACACCAGAAATTAAAGTATTTTTGCTTTCTTGAAGGGCTCCTGAAAGACCATCCTCCTCCACTTGGGTGCTGCTACCCGCTTCCTCATGACATTTGCAAGGCTTGGACCAGTAACCTCACGCAGCCTCCAGTGAAAGGTAAAAAACACGGGGTAGTTGAATTACTGCCTATTAGATAAAGGTGTGTGCCACATCGTAAGCTGTACGAACACAATTCCATGGTCTACTTAAAGCTCAGACATCCAAACAAATCAATTCATGGACACAGGCTGCAGCAGGTTACCTGATCCACCGTACCCCGTTCGTGTGCACACACGCACCAAGAGTTACCTGGGTTACCTTATCAACAAGGAACAAGGACTTTGTCACAGGCTGTTAACATATACACAGGCAGCATTAACTACTCGGAAATTTGGGACTTATAGATGCTGCCTGACTGTGTCAGCTTAATGAAATATCCCATAACACACCAGGAAACACACGTCTCACCCCCTCACATCTGCAACTACTTCTCTCTTGTTCCTAGGGAGAAGGGAAAAGGAGGATGAATCTATGAAAAATGTTTCAGGTTTGTATTAATTTACTTTTCAAGGCTGCCAGTATTCTTTAACATCTCAGAGGTTCCTCAACAAAAAGGTTCATCTTTCTTGCTAATATCTCCTAAAAGCCTCTTAAAAACACAACAAACAACTACCCTAAGAGAGCACTGCAGGATTTCTAAAATGCTGAGCTTCCATAACAGCCAAACCATCCATTATATTCCAGCTTCCTTCTCATCATTAGGACGTGACAGCATGTTGAACTTGCCAAATGAGCAGGAAAACCTACAAACGCTAAACTGTCTTGTAAAAACAAAGACCAACCAAAGAAAGAGGCAAGTAATGGGCTTCTGTATTCCCATTTCACCGGATTCTGTAAGTGCACAGAGCACCTCCTCTCCCCTCCCCTCCAGCTATGCAAGCGCTGTCTAGCAGCCTCTGCTAGCGTGGAAAACAAGAAACAAGCCATGGACTCTTTCAGATCTTCCACCCAGCATTCCCACACACGGAACTCAAGCTTCTCAAAGAGTCCAACCACTAGGAGCAAGGGTAAAAACTGGCAATAAATAATTATGCAAGTATGAATTCCCTTTCTGCGTTTGTAAAAAACACGCATATTCTCAATGTCTGTATGGTACAAGCACACACTGCAATTTTTCCACAGAGCAAATTAAGGACAGTTCAGCAGTTGAGACAATATTGTAATTATTTTTTAAAAAATTCTTATGTATCAATTTTCAAAGGGTCTTGAAAGGAACTGGCAGCTAATAGGATAGCCAGAACTGTTTCATAACAGCTTGCAAAAAAATTCAATCTATTTTTAGACAGGTGAAAAGAATGTGGTTATTTAAAAAAAATAAATCAACCTCCTATAACATATAAAGTTGTTTTCATTTATTTATAACTGACCACACAGTCAATATGTCAAATGTATCTCCAAGTGAACAGTATCACATGTTTAAATCCTTAAAAGAAACCTATGTGCACATATAATATTCACATTTTAATCTTTAAGATAACACATCACACTGCTAAAAAAATAATCTTACTTTGTAATGAATGGCTTTCAAATGAATCTCAAGACAAATGCATCTTTTTCTAATTGTGTGTTATGATCCCTCAGCAGGACCTCTTCATCTAGGACTACCATCAGTTCAACTATGAGCATGTTCAGCTCAAAACCAGACCTATCAGTTCTAGGGTACTGCATAACATTCATACTCATAAAATAAATATCTGTATTCTACACCAAATTCCCCCACAGCAATGCCAACAAAAGTCTTTCCAAAAATCAAGTTAACACCTGTTTCCTTTACTATTTTCACTCCATCATCCTCTCTCTTATCACCACCATTTTATGAGTCTTGTCTTCAAAAATTTTAGGCACAAGGATGAGATAAAGGTTAACAAATAAGCATTCACATTTTCTCTCATCATTCTTCATTTTGAACAAATAAATAATAAAATCTCTCTCAAGGCTCTTCTTATATTTCTCCATTTTGGAAAGGTGACTTAACATCCCATTCCCCCCCACCATTTTCTGTATCTCCCATTGCTGGTATTTTGTTATAACTACAGCTAGTGAAAGGCAATGCAGTTTTGCTTCTACGTATCTCACACAAATATAAATCAAATTAAATTGCTCATTTTGGCTTTTAAAACCCTGCACGCCACACAGCACTCGTTCATTTTGAAAGATGTCTTTCAGTCTGTTTCCTTAAGATAGCATTCAGTGCCTTATCACATTATTCTACGCTGAGCCATTCAATAAAATACATTTTAGGTAATAACTGCAGCTTAACACACAGCTTGAGTGCTTAAAATAATACTTTTTTTTGCCAATGTCCAATATTAAAATGGTGAAAATAGAATATTGGGGGGGGGGGTGTCTTTTGCATACAGCCGAATGATTACTGCAAATAATTTGGGGGGAAAACACGATGTGTTTCTCTGGATTTAAGCAGCTTCGAAAATAAAAACCCCCTAAAATTCGCTTGCAAGGAGAACATAAGTGAGCGAGGCTGGATTATTTAAAAACCAACAAAATAATCACCAGGAGCCCATTTCACGCCAGAAAACTTCACGTTCATTTAGCACCTCTTAAGGATTTCTTCAAAAACCAAGCAGCCACTTGAAACCGCGCTAATCTGACCGGCAGGTAAAAATAATTGCTTTAAAAACACTTCTGAGTCATTTCGTCCTTACCTGCAGGCACGAACCATTACCGCACGCAGCGACTGCTCCATTCCCAGCACGGGCTGGATGGGAGTCGCATCTCGCACACACCGTGACCCAGCGGGGAGGGGGTGCGATTCCCGAGCGCCCTTCCCGCGGGCCCCGCTCCGGCCGGGGGTTCCCGGGGGGTTCCCGGGGGTTCCCGGGGGGTTCCCGGGGGGTCCAGCATGCAGCGGGACAAAGCCGGGGCGAGGGCCGGGAGGGAGCAGCGCCTCGGCGTTTCCATGCGGGCGCGGGCGCGGCCGTACCTTTCTGGAGAGGACGACTTCTCAGAGTTAACTGACATCAGCAGCTCAGTCTTCTGCTTGATCTCTGGAAAAATCAGAAAACGTTCACCACCGCCGCCGCCCGCCTGGCTCTTCCGGAGGAGCCGCTTCCCTGCGCCCTTTTGTCCGCCGGCGGGAGGCAGGCAGGCAGGCAGGGAGGGAAGAAGGGAGGGATGCAGGGAAGGAGGCAGGGAAGGAAGGAGGGAGGGAGGCAGGGAAGGAGGCAGGCCCGGGACGCGGCGCTGCGCGAGGCC